>MU224422.1:3237053-3251391 GCA_018584345.1 Thuja plicata
CAAATCCATGACATAAAGCATAAGGTCCAAAATGTCTAATAATGCATCAAAAGTAAAGTATCATATGCTAAGTCTATCAAAAGAAAGAACCAGAAAAACTATGATGGGGTCCGGGATGGGCCTCACAACTTTTTACTAAAAAAATTGCTTAACAACTTTTCCTACATTTTAGCAAGATTTACATCTTGATTCCAAAATGCTTACAAATTGGGGGAATGAAAAAAATGATTGAAAGTTACCTTAGAAACAATTATTAAGCTAAATCTAATCAAAATTGATGTAACTAACAAACTTTCTCTGTACCCTATCCTCTTCTAGGGTATCCTATAGGACACATCTTTGACCTATTAGGGTTCCTAACTAACCCTAATCTTCCAAGGATTCTCTACACAAGATCCTTCTTCTTTCAACTTGTATACACCAATCAATAAATCAAATCACTCATCACCTAGCCCATGGAGCTCTTCTTGCACCATCTTCACTAATTGATCCAACATGATCAATATCAATTCCACATGGAGAGGTAGGCTTCTTGGATTTCAATTAGATGAAATTAAATACATACAAACACACTTTTCAATAGAACCCTTAACAAGTTCCAAGAAACATAGATAATTCACCCAAAATAGGGCTGCAAGAAATTAGGTCTAATTTGGCACCTTTTTCCAAATAACTTGAAATAATCCTTAACAACATGGAAAAATAACTTTGATTTTCACACCCTTTACAGAGATCTAAAATATTTTCTAGGTCTTGCCTCCCCAAGCTGTCTGTATAGTGGGTTCCTACATACAAGCCTAAATTTAAGGGTTTCAACTCAAACAAAGCATGGCAATCAGAATATTCATTTTCACAAATAAGAATCCATCACCAAAGCTTCCCATAGAATTTGGGACTTCTTCACACATATTTCCACCTCTCCACAAGCTCTAATTGAAGCAATCAATGCTTTCAATCCCTCCTAACACATCTGCAACTCACTGTGATCCCTAGCCATGCAACTTTGGCTCGCCTAGGGCATCAATGTAAAAATATATTTATTTCCTTCTATGTCCCATCCTTCATTATAAAATATGTACAAGGAGTCATTTTCCTAATTCCAAAGGCTTGTAGAGATTCCACAATGGAAAGAGAATTTATGACCCCATTTTGAGAAACTGCATGGTTCAAACCAGTGCCAGTGCAGAAATGAAACTTTTTTACATAAGAAAGGATATATGAACAAAAAAAAAAAAAAATCACAAGTAGAATAAATAATTTACACACTCTAACTCATGCACCAAAGAAAATGTAGAATTTAATCCATTAAACACCAAATGCAAACAAAATGCTTAACTATAACTGGTTTTTCACTAACATAGCTCGTACACAAAAAATCCAAAATCAACCAACCTCATACAAAGGCCAAGTGAGGCCTTATATAGTTTAAAATGACCCTATCTTCATGGTTTCAGAGAGTTAGAAATCCAAATTATCGAAAAGACATCATTGCAAGAAATGTTGTCAATGTTGCTAATGACAACATTAACAACTTTTACAACTTTTGGCATTCTTGCATACAACTTGGGCAATCAACTCAAGAAACTTAAAAAATTTCATATCTAGGCTAAGTAAACATAAAATAGGTATCCTAAACACTTCCTTGTCCAATTTGACCCCTAAATGCATAATTAACATTTTTGCCTCAACATTGGCAACATGTATACAAATTGACAAATTTGGACAAAACTTGCAAAGAAAGTCACTAAGGACCTAATAACACCTCCTAAACTAACTCAAAACATCATAGGACTCATCTAGTCCCATTATTCCACTAGTGGTGTGGCTAAGACCACTACAAGCCAAAAAAAAAACTAGAAGCCCTAGATTACCATTTAGCCCTACCTAGGTGCTCCTGCACCATACTCCCCCACAAACGAAAGTCATGTCACTCATGTGGACAAAATGTCTTTAGAGATACCCACCTTTTTGAATTCTGTAGCTACAATCGATGATGCCTCTGATTCAGACCTATTCTTCCACTTGATGAGGTGCTCCATGTACACCTTGTGCCTTGTAGTCTTCTTAACTCTTGAATATAAAACCTTATCTTCTTCCAATTGTGGCTTGGGAGGTAATGCATTAGATTCAAAACCACCACTGACCCCTTGACTATTTTGACCAATCTCAGCTATTGGCCCTTTGAATTTGATCAATTCTTGGACATTAAAAACAAAATATATGCTCAAATCTGAAGGTAAGTCTATTTTGTATGCATTATCCCCATACTTGGCTATGATCTTGCAAGGTACCACCCTCTTCATCTGAAGTTTAGTAGGCATACCTTTCTACAATTTGGATTTGTTCAAATGAACCATCACATAATCACCTACCTCAAACTGAATGTCTCTCCTCTTCTCATCCACTTTGGCCTTCAAATTTTGTGTACTGTCTTGTATGGTCTTCATAACTTGTTCTTGGATCTCCTTCATGGTTTGAGTGAATTCCTCAAAATTACCACTCCTATATTCCATGCCTCCAAGATCCCTAATCTCACACACACCCCTTGGGTGCATCCCATAAACCACTTCAAATAGGTTTCTCCCTGTTGTTCTGTTCTTGCTATCATTGTATGCATACTCTACTTGGGGAATGACTACATCCCATGTCTAACCATACTCTTTAGTGAGGCACTTCAATAGGTTACCCAACACTCTATTGACCACCTCAGTTTGGCCATCTGTCTGAGGATGGTAGGCTAAACCAAATGAGAGATTAGTACCCAATCTATTCCACAATGTTTTCTAGAAATGGATCATGAATTTCACATCCCTATCTGATACAATACTTAGGTGCAAAACATGGATTCTCACAATCTCCTTAAAGAACAAATATGATATATGGCTAGCATCATGAGTAGTCTTTTAGGGTATAAACTTACCCATTTTACTAAATCTATCAACCACCACATAGATGTTGTCATATCCTTGTTTTGTCTTGGGTGAACCCACTATTAAGTCCATGCTCACACACTCTCATGGATGATTTGGGACTAGTAAAGGTTGGTATAAACCTGCATTAGTCATTCCTCCTTTGGCTTACATGCACACTACACATTGTTCAACATGCCTAGTCACATCCCTTATCAACTTTGGCCAATGGTAAAACCTTTGTACTAGTTCCAAGGTCTTGTTCATACCAAAGTGACCACTCAAGCTTCCATTATGTTTCACCTATATGAAGTTCTCTCTCATTGAACCCCTTGGCACACATAACTAATTACCCTTAAATAACAGTCCATTTTGCAAAGTAAAATCAGAGAACTTGCTATGAAAATGATTATGAAAATCAATACACACCTTGGACGATTCACCAAAGTCTTCATCTTCCTTGTAGAGATCTCTAAAACTCTCTATGCCAATGCTATTCAACTGAACTTCTTGAACTGTCATAAATCTCCTACTTAGTGCATCTACAACCTTGTTCAATTGCCCCTTATTGTGCTTAATTGTGAATGTGAATACTTATAGGTATTCCATCCACTTTAGGTGTCTATTTCTTAGTTTCTCTTGGGTATTGATATAGCTAAGGGCTTTATTGTCAGTAAACACTACAAATTCCTTGGGTTGTAAGTAATGCCTCCACTTCCTAAGTGACATGACTAAGGCATACAATTCCAAGTCATAAAAAGATTAATTGTTCTTGGCTTCATTTAATTTTTCACTAAAGAATGCTATTGGTATACCTTCTTGGCTTAACACACCCCCTACTGCCATACCTCTTGCATCACACTCTATTGTAAAAAAATTTCAAACCTAGGCAATTTTAGGATAGGTTGTGTTGCTACTTGCTTCTTCAACATTCCAAAGGATTTCTATACTTCTAAGGTCCACCTAAACTTGGTCTTTACCCCACCCTTTATGGTATCTAACAATGGTGCACAAATACCACTGAAGTTCCTGATAAATTTCCTATAAAATTGGGCTAACCCATAGAAATGTCTTACCTCAGTTATTGTGGTAGGTGGTGGCCAGTTTAGGATAGCTGGAACTTTGTCTTAATCCATCTTAAAGGACCCCTTGGGCAATACAAATCCCAATTACACAAGTTCTTTCTTCAAAAAATCACACTTCTCAAGATTTATGGCTAGATTTTCTTCATGTAATCTCTACAATACAACCTCCACATGCTTGATATGCTCTTTTCTTGTTTTGCTAAAGATCAATATATCATCAGGATATACCACTACAAAATTCCCTATGTAGTCTTTGAGCACTTCATTCATGAGCCTCATGAATGTGCTCAGAGCATTTGTGAGCCCAAATAGCATCACAAGCCACTCATACAACCCATCTATAGTCTTTAATGTCAGTTTCCATTCATCCCCCTCCTTCACCCTGATTTGGTGATAACCACTTTTCAAATCAAGCTTTGTGAAATACATTTCCCCTCCAAGGCAATCCATAAGATCCTCAATCCTAGGTATGGGGAACCTATACCTTATTTTGATTATGTTTATGGCCCTTGAGTTTGTGCAAAGTCTCCATTTTCCTTCCTTCTTGGATGCCAACACAACCGGGACTGCACATGGGCTAATACTCTTCTTGATCAATCCTCGATCCAATATTTCTTGGACTTGCCTTGCCAATTCCAAGTTCTGATCAGGGGTAAGCTTATAAGTTGCCTTATTAGGAAAAGATGCACCAGGGACAAAGTATATCTGATGGCTTATCACTCTTCTAGGAGGTAAGGTTTCAGGAGTTCCATCACTTACTATATCTTTATACTTGACAAGAAATTCTTGAATCTCTAATGGTAAAGGTTCCTTGACAGGCTTATCTTCTTCCTTGGGCTTTAGAACAATAGCATATACTTCATTATTTTCATCATTAAGGTCTTTCACAAACTCCTTTCCACTACACAACAAAATGCTAGGAGTCTTGGGCTGTGGCTCATCCTCTTCCAACAGAGACTGAATCTTGAAAGTTATGTCTCCTTTCTTGAATGTTATGGAATTCTCTTTCCCATCATACACTGTGTTGGTACTCTCAAATTTGGCACAAATTTGGAGTGACCAATTAAAAATTTTCTCTAAGGCACGGTGAGTACCCGGAAAAATCCTTTTGAAGAAGCCTATTTGGAGTGCAAGTAAAATATGACCTAACAATTTGAATGAGATACTGATTCGGGGGATATTTTTACTTAAAATTGAAGTATCTCCAATACTCCATTAGTTAACTCCAAGTTAAATTTATTGAGAAACTGGACTCAACACAACTTGAACGGGAAAAAGAGGAGTACATATGTCTGAGATATGGCCAGTCAAACTTTGGTCAAACTAGATACAGAGGCCGTAAAAATGTGAAAATTTGACCTTGTAAAAATTGGTCAAATTTGATGTCATCTCAAAGATCTTTTCACCATGATTCCAACGACATTCGTTTCATCAAAAATAGAGCTCATATGGAAAAGATATGGCTGGTCAAAGGTCAGAGTTGTCTGGGTTCACTAAAGTCAACTGATGATGTCATCATGATGATGTGGTACAGAAATTGACGTGGCATCTTCAACCAATCAACATTTGACATGTGGTAGGTGTGATGACATGGCATACTGGTCATTATTGTCCAATCAACACTGGACACATGGCATTTGATGAACAAATAAGAGAGTGCCACATGGCACCCCCAAGTGGTGCCACATGCCTTAGAGTCGGAGATGTTAACAAAATATGGTTTCAAACTAACAACCTCTCAATCCGCAACCACTCATCTTAACCGCTACACCAAATGTTGACTTTGCTAATAATATTTGGCAGATATTATGTAATCTTATCCAATCCGCCTATGTTAGTAAAATGGAAGCCAATAGGGGTTGAACCCTTGACCACAGGCCTCCTAAAATTCTCGATGGCCATTGCACTATAAATAATTATTGTGATATTTATAGCTTATGTTTTATTTAATTTGTAACAAACCCGCCAACCTTATTTAAATAAGGTTAATTTTTTAAAACAACCCCTCTAAATGGGATAAAGCCATAAACCATAAAATATTAGAAGATTATCACGAAGATAATCTATGGTAAAAAGGGGATTAATTGGTTTTATTTGTTTAAGCCTAATTATGGCTAATTTTATGTATAAAAGGGGGGTTTAGGCTTTCAAAAAGGCATCTAGGTGATGAAGAAGGAGGCTACATTCTTGAAGATGTGATAATTATTCCTTCGTAATGTTATTGTTATGCTTGAAGGGAATAGCTTGTAAACACTTGTAATTGATTTCTTGGAGTTAATCGGATCGATCACCTTATTGGAGATGGACCTAGAGACGTAGTCTTCTAGGATGAACTCCATTATCAATGTGTTTTGTCTTCTATCTCTCTACTCTCTTTCTTTTGGTTCATTACCTTATTCTTCTTTGTTCATTTATCTGTTGCAATTACGTTAACTCACTTAATTAAAGCTTTCAGTTAACTTATGTAATTATGTTAAGCATTCTTCTGTAATCATCCTAGATCCTAATCAGATCAGATATTGATTAGGGAATATGTGAAAAACCTATCATGGGGTATATGTAATGGGTTACAACTTTTAGTTATCAGTTTCGGTGAGTTTTGAAGAGGGTCATTTGGAGGTGTTCAATTAAATCTGCATTCTGCATATTTCCTAATTATAGTAAATGACCTACTTTGCATGCTTGCATCTCTGGTCGAATAAATTTTCATGATATAAGGATTTTTCCAATGTTTTTTAGGCATGAGAGAGAAGCTTTGTTTCCATTTTCAGACCCCCATGAGTTCATTTGCATATTTTTCTAGAGTCATTCCATTTGCAATTAATTCTGATTCTCAGTGTAAAATGTAGATTTGCAGAATGACCTACTTTGAAAGTCTTACAAGTTTATACCAAGCTGAATGACATGGAAAATAGAATGCTCCCCTATATTGTAATCATGGAGATGTGCTACCATGAATATTTTCATTCCATGATGAATCCATTTGGGTAGTTTGCCAATCTGATTTCGTTTGCAGTTTCTAATAGTTTAATGTAGATTACTTGCACAATTTAGTCAGAGGCCCTATTCGTGATGTTATGTCTTGAATACCGTGATTGGTCATATCAAGAAAATGCAGCCCTTGTATTGTAGACCAAATTTACCTTAAGTTTGCAAGGTCTCAGATCCTGAGGGTTGTGTACGCACACTTCCCCAAACTCTTTTCAATTGCAGACATCATTATTTCTCATGTCTTCTTGTTCTGTATTTCTGAATGGCTACCTTCAAGGGTCTTCCAAATGTGACCGGTTGATCATCATGAGTTGTGTTTCTCAATTCATTCTCTCCATGTCACATACTTCTAATATCCATAAGTTTGGGTCTTCAGAGGGTCGCTTGACTTGTTTTCAAAGTCACACCCAGATGAGTTTTATTGTTACTTGACAGGGTAATTTTCTGAATTATTCTGAGGCAACCTGGATGATTAAAATTTTGTGACTTATTGGGTTTCACCAGGTGTCACTTTGCAATATGGAAGAATGTTCACTATGGAATGTGTATGCTCAGTGCTACATTTCAGTTACTGGATTTCATCAGTTTTTAAGGCCAGTTGCCATTAATGAGACCAGTTTGCAGAGTTGTAATAAGTTGTTTTTAAATGTCACCGGTTCGGTGTTTCATCTTTTGAATGCATGGTGGTGCATGTCTAGGTATTCTAAAGGGAATTAAATGAAGCAATCTATGTAGTTGTAACATAGCAGTTAGAGATGGGTGTGAAAGGTGTAGAGAAGGTTTTCGTGCTTGTTTTTTCTAGCCCAGTTGAATATGAGTCTTTGTGAATTTACATTTGTAGAGAATTTACTTGAGTAGATAAAATAAATAAAGCCAAAGGGAGATTTTCCTCTTTGTGCAAGAAGTCTTTAATTCCAAGAATGCATCCTTGGAAAGAAGAGTCCACTATTGGTCACCATACTCTTATGTTATGTTTAGCTGATACTCATAATCTTCTTGGTGAGGAAAATAATAGCATTGAACTTTATTATCGGGCTATTTCTATACAGGAGGCAAGAAAGGGATCAGAAAGTGAAGATCTTGCTTTTCCATTAATACAGCTGAGTGAAGTTCTAATAGAGGAAAAATTAAATAAAGATTTTGCAAACGCGAATTTGCAGGAGACAGAATAAAGTCATATTGCAGGGGGCATAACTTCCAATTCCACTATTGGATCATGCTCTATTTTGGATATGTTGTTGAAAATCTAATTCTACAGATTCTCACCAGAGCAATCTTCCAAATTCATTTTGGTTCATAAGATACAGTCGATTGTGTGTAGCACTATCTAAACTGCCCATAAGAGTCACAAAATGCATTATCCCACATTCACTGGGATTGAGATTTTTTAAATATTTATATACCCCAGTGCTTCATTATTGAAATAAGTAAAGAATCCAAGAGGCTTATGGCAGGCCCCTTGGCTGGAGGTCTCAATGCGTAAGTGAGCCTAATATTTTGAGGCAAAATACACAGAATGCTTTAAAAATCCAAAAAACTTAGTCCCACACTCATCAGGAAATGGGAAACATAAGTGTTTAAATCCAAATGGCCACCTATGGTAATATGTAGAAGCAGCCTGGAGGCTCTCCACACATAGGTGGAAAATGAATTGGGAAGCATGCCTGGAGGAAGAATGCTAAATTTGGCGGGGCCTGTAGGGATGATGTGGTAGGTGAGTTGGTAGAGGCTTGCAAATTGGGTGCAAATATCAAGGCAACAATCAAGATCGATGAAGGGCTTAATGGATTGAAGAGAAAGTTGCTGGGAAGATAAGGATAACCCATTTAGCGAATGGGCCATGTGCTAGAGTTGATAGCCGAGCCAACAACAGGGCTTCCCAGTGGAGGTGATGTAAACAATGTTAAGATATCAGGGTCATATGTTGTTTCCTAGGGTTGATAGGGTGTTAAATTTTTATTTTGACTGTGGAAGAGAGAGATTCATTGATGTGCTCTTTAGTACCCTTTAGCTGGTTTGTGCCTAATTGGTATTGGGAGTTGTGTCTACAAGTAACTAGGAGTCCTAATAGGGTAAGGACTTGTGGAAGTAATATTTCATGAGTTGGTGTGATTCGAGAGTTGGAAGACCTTAAGATAGATTTGGACAAGATGAGTATGCCTAAGGTGATGTGTGTCAATGGGTTTATGGGATTTGGGATTAGGAGTGAATCTTTGGGGGTATTGAAGCAACTTAAGGGGCTAGTAGCCTACTGAAGGCTTGGGAGGTTTGTTACCTATTGAATAGGTGAGTTAAGAGGAAGATAATAGGTTGAGATTGGTGGATTCTCAATAAGCTCAAGCCTCCATACAATCAATGCATTTGAAATAGTGAAAAAATATAACTTTGGACTGTGACTATGACAATGAATTTTGGATATTTAGGTCCTAATGACATACAAGGTAAATGTAAATTAGGTTCTATCTCTATTGTCTTTGGGTTCCAAGGATCGTAACCCACCATGAAAACACACCATTGTTGGAATATTCCCAAGGGATAACTTAGAGGGGGGAGGTGAATCAGTTATCAGCTATTTTTAATTCTTTTCTCCAATTAAGTACAAAATATCATTAAGCATATACACAATAAGATAACACAAATAGAACACCATAATTTTGGTTACGAGGAAACCAAAATAGGCAAAAACCTTGGTGGGAATTAGCACCGACAAAGAACTGTACTTGATTATAATAATTCATGTTAGAAGATCTAACAACCTTGTTAGGAGTTGATATTTACAATGCAATAAGTACAATGACCTGGTTAAGGGTCGAACCTTGTTAGGAGTCTTTTACAAATATCCTTGTTAGGGGTGAGGACATACTGTCCAAAAGCACATTGCTAAAATGATGAAGGATGCAACCTTCAGTTAGATAGATATACACTATATATGATAATGAACTGTTTGAGTAGACATGTTGTCTTGATCAATTCTAGTGAATTGTATGCACTCTCTATTTATTTACATAGATCTTTATCTGATGAATGAAATGGATTTATTGTCCCAAAAAAAATAGCATTCTGCTCTGTTCTTTATCTATCTCTTTTCTTATCATTCACACTTAGTGATCACAAATGAACTACTATATGTATCTTATCCAAAATATATGATCACGTTAGCTGTAGGAATCCCTTCAATGCTGCTCTTATCGGCTAAACAAAGAATGCAACATAATTAGAACCACACAACTCAAAATGAATAGACACGTAGCTTCACATAGTCTACTCCACAAAAATTACCCAAACATCATGCTTTGGATGAAACATGATTAGCACCTTTGGTTAATTATCTTTCACTCATAACTAAACATGAATCTGAACATGCATATCCCATAGATAGGCGGAACAAAAGAATCAATAAATTTCCTATCTTCTTTCTAAAAACAATCCTCTAAATTCATGGCTGGTAAATAGAGTAACATAACTCAACTGTAACTAAACTTCTAAATCTATGTGTATGAACATGGTATCATAACTATGTCTAAAACATAAAAACAACCGCACAAGGCTTCAACATATCTATACTGAAAAGTGAATACAGTACACTTCTCTAAACTATATGTTGTCATCAATGACAAACATAAAGTCAACTATTTGCACAAGGAAAAATCTCCAAAAATATCCCCCTTTGACATTGATGGAAGCACATGATTAAAACCACCATCAATCCAAAAGTGTCTTCTTTATTTTTACAATCTTCTCAATATCCTCATCAAAGTTTCCTCTTCACTGTTGCATCTCCTTTGACTGTGTTTTTATTTTCATGACTATATACTCCCCAAGAGTATATGCTCCCCCTTACTATATACTACCCCTTTGACATCAATGGCAAAGGATGCCAAATAAAAATAAGCATAGGTACTACTCCAGAAGTAGAGTAGTCAACCACTCATCAGTCACCAAGGACTGATGCATTTTCTGCGAGTTCTAATTAGACTTAGGAAAGGGAATTACTCCCAACTTCTTCCTGAGATAATCAAAAGTATCTTTTGATAAAGGTTTCATAAATATGTCTGCCAAATGATCTTTGGTGCTCACATAATCCAACTTCACTTCTCTTTTAACAACTTTTTCTCTTAGAAAATGATATTTTATTTCTATGTGTTTTGTCTTTGCGTGCATCACAAGGTTCTTTGATATGTTAATGGTGTTGGTGTTGTCACAATGAATGACAATAGGATAATTAATCTAAATTCCAAAGTCTTTAATCATCTGTTTGATCCAAACCATTGTTGAACAATTGAATGTGGCTACTACATACTTAGCTTCTGTTGTTGACTGAGAAATACAATTTTTCTTTATGCTTGTCCAAGTAACCAACCTATCTCTAAGAAATATTGTTCCTTGTGAGGTACTCTTTCTATCATCATCACAACCTCCCTAATCTCCATCTGTGTACACATGAAGTTCTACATTTTCTAAATTAGGATACCATAAACGATAGTCTATAGTTCCCTTTAAATATCTAAATATTCTTTTTATTGCCATTAGATTATTCTGTTTAGCTTCAGCTGTAAATCTCCCAACAATGCAAACTACATTAGAAATATCTGGTCTAGATTGAGTGAGATATATCAATTTTCCAATCATTGACTTGTAAAGCATTTTGTAGACTGTTGTGGAGTCATCATTTTTAGAAAACTTTCTTCCTCTTATCATAGGAGTGCTTACTAGCTTGCAATATTCCATTTTGAATGTCTTCAATATCTCCTTCACATATTTAAAATAATTTATGAATATACCTCTGTCTCTCTGCTTTAAATTTAATCCTAAAAAGTATTTTATAGGTCCAATCATGCTCATTTCAAATTCACTCTGCATCTCTTTGGCAAATTTTGCACTAAGCTTGTCATTACCTCCAAAAATAATGTCATCAACAAACATAGAAACAAGTAATAATCCTTCAGGTGTCTCTCTGATGAATAAGTTGCAATCTGCTGCTCCCTTTTTGAATCCAATCTTTGTCAAGTAACCATGAAGTCTCTCATACCATGCTCTTGGGGCCTGTTTAAGTCCATAGAGGGTTTCCTTTAGTCTGCATACCATGTCTGGTTTGTCTGAAAGTTTGGATCCTTCAGGCTACTCTATGTAAACTTCTTCCTTCAAGTCACCCTTTAGAAATGTTGACTTGATATCCATCTGATATACTTTGAAGTTCTTGAATTTTACATAAGACAAAAACAACTTTATAGCTTCTAGTCTTCTCACAGGGGCAAATGTATTAGAATAGTCAATTCCTTCTCTTTGTGAATATCCTTTACATACCAATCTTTCTTTGTTTCTTATCACTATCCCATCTTCATTCATTTTGTTTCTACATATCCACTTAGTTCCAATCATGTTCTTGTCACAAGGTCTAGGGACAAATTCCCATGTGTTATTCTTAATTATTTGATCTAGTTATTCTTGCATTGCATTTTCCCAAGCTGAATCATTACACACATCTTAAACCCTTAAGGGTTCAATTTGTGAAAGTAAGCATACCTTTTCATTAATGGTTGAAACTTTTTCTCTGGATCTTGTCAAAACTTTACTGCTCTGATCTCC
The DNA here is from genome assembly GCA_018584345.1 of Thuja plicata. NCBI lineage: Eukaryota > Viridiplantae > Streptophyta > Pinopsida > Cupressales > Cupressaceae > Thuja > Thuja plicata. Next base: position 3,249,625 of record MU224422.1, read on the forward strand.
AACGATATCTTCTTTTGAATGGTATCTAGATGTGTATTTTGAGATTTTAGGTGTGACACTCCCATTTATGATCTGCGATTCTTCTTGACTTGGTTTAGGGTTATTGCATGATACATCAATACAATGAAACATTTCTTTAATAACTATTTCTTTATTGATAGTTCTAGGTTAATCTTCAATCATACGTGCATATTCATAATATCTCTCTTGAATCATGAACTTCTCATCCATCTTCACATGTGCACTTTCAATGTTTTTCTTCGACCTTAAATTAAAACATCTGTAAGCTTTTCTCTTAGTAGAGTAACCAAGAAAAATACCTTCGTCGCTTCTAGCATTAAATTTACCAAAACCATCATCTCTCTTGATGTAGCACTTGCTTCCAAAGATTTTGAAGTATTTTACTGTAGGTACACTACCAAACAAAAGTTCATAAGGTTTTTGTATAAGCTTGGTCATAGTTGAATTCTATTGATAATATAGACTATTGTATTGACTGCATCTCTCCAATAAGTGTGCACAACTTTTCCTTCAATCATGATGGTTCATGCTATGTCAAGTATTATCCTATTTCTTATTTCTGCAATTCCATTTTAATGAGGGCTTCTGGGTGCACTTAGTTGTCTTTTGATCCCATGTTCTTTGCAGTACTCAAGAAACTTGTGAGAGGTGAATTATCCTCCTCTATCAGATCTTAGATATTTTATCTTTAATCCAGACTCATTTTCAACTTTAGCTTTGAATATTTCTGAACTTCTCAAAAGCTTCAGATTTGTCTTTCAAGAATGCAACCCACATCATTCTGGAGAAATAATCAACAAAAAAATGAAATACCTTTCACCATAGTATGATCTTGTTTGAGTAGGTCCACATAAGTTTATATGTACTAGATCTAATTTTTTCTTTGCAGAGTTCTATTTGCTTCTGAATGAGATCCTCACATGCTTTCCCATCAGACATTCCCTGCACATAGTATCAACTAGTCTTGCAATACTAGGAAGGTCTCTTACTACCTTTACATTGTTTATCTTTACTATATTGTCAAAATTGATATGACAAAGTCTTTTGTGTCATAACCAACTGTCATCCACTTTTGCGACAAACCAACTTAATTCAGAGTTAAGCTGAAAAAACATTACCTTTGGTCTTTGAACCTGATGCAATCATGTCTCCTTCTTTGTTGTTAATAATGCACCTATTGTTTTTGAATTGTAACTAATATCCTTTATCAAGCAACTATCCAACACTTAGTAAGTTATGATGTAAACCATCTATTAGCTCTTTTTCATGTAGAATTTATTATAATGACAATAAATGCTAGACTCTCTTATACCCAGGTTAGATTCCTTCTACAGTTTGGGCTCCACATACCCAGGCGGGTGCACCTTTGACAGAGTATCAGCATTCAACAGTTTTTAACAGTGGATTAAGGATTGGTGATCCTTCTTCTTTTTATGCCATTTGGGCCTAGGAAGGCTAACCTATTGATTCACTCTTCAAGTAATCACTAAGATGAATTGTAACAAATACAATTAGCTAGACATGCACTTGAAATAGAAAAATATAAAGATTGATTTAATTTGAATTGATGATAACTGTATGCACCCTAAAATGGTTGCCTAGACTTTGGGCCCCATTTTTCAATTTATCAAATCCCTAAATCAATATTTTCAAATATCAACAATATCAATTATATCAATTTCTTTGATCAAATCATAATCAATTCAATATTTCCTAAGGTTTGAGCCTTATTTAATTTAAAAGAGA
>MU224422.1:3255427-3266265 GCA_018584345.1 Thuja plicata
GGCCTTCATTTTACATTTTTACACATCCATGACTAGAGAGCTATGGATCGATATTTGAGGCCTCATTCTTGAGAAACCTTGAATGGAATGATTCATAGAAGTGTGACAACATTTATGCACACAATAACAACCACTTGTCAGCATCTTGACCAGTGTCTAATCATGAGTGATAGAGTCAAAATAGAGCATACACATATTAAAGGTAATTAATAGGAATACAAATGAACCCCAGATAGAATACCTTGTAAACTATCCTCTCATACTCACACCCGTGTATCAAATCCCTACATAAACCCTAATCCTCTGTAATCATCTGCAAGATTTAAAACTCTCCTTGAAAGCAACTTACAGACAAGAACATGACTACCTTATAACCAGTATACTCAAAGTGCCTTACAAATTGAACATACAAGAATTAATAGTAAATGCAAGAAGACATCATAGATATCAAAATGGAGATTCCATTGTATTTTATAAATGTAAATTTGAATATTAGTACATTCAAGAAGACTCAGAACCAACAATTAGACACAATTCAGTAATCTGCCTTGTAGTCCTATTTTTTACCATCTTGATTGCAATACTAGAAATTGATACTTATAGACAGCCCCAGTCATCTTGGAGTCCTTTTGGAAAATAAGGATGCAACAAGCTATGGATGAATAGACTAAATGAAAAAATACAATTTCAAGAAGAGACAAAACTTCAGGCGGATGGGAATAACAAATTTTGCTATGAGCCAAGTAATCTTTTGTCTTGTGACCGCCTGGATGCTTGAGGTTTCTTTGAGCTGGCTAAATCTTTGTCATTTGGACCTTGTTGTCTTGCTGATGCATAGGCCTCTATATTTGATTTTTTCAAACTGCTCAACCTTTTTGGTGTTAGCTATCCCCTTTCTTTTTATTGTATCATGCTACCGGGGTGACTATTCCATACTTGCTAACCCATGTGGTGAACACCTCATCACTTGGCCAACTGAAGCTGAGGACCTCATCTCTCCAGCTGCTAAACTCTTCCCAATCACCATTATCCTTCTCAACTTCTTCCTCCCATGATTCAAAGAATGCCTTGGCTTTATTCAAAATATCAATAGTTAGCACAAACTAGCCAGTATTTTCCAATGTGACAATACCTTTTGTCCTGTTGGTCAGTGCTTCATTCAATTGTCTTAGCCATAAGGCTTCACTATTTATATTCTTATCTTCTTTGAACATGTTAGGAAACATGTCATACCTATCCTTGGAGAACTCTCCTCTCAAAATTGTGACCCTCTTTATTGCCATGTTCTTCTTGATGTCTAAATTTACCGTGAGTTTGAGACACTTATGGGTGCTTGTTAGGGTGATGTCAACATTATTCTTCTCCTTTGAAAGAGAGTAAAATGATTTAACATGGGCTGCCTTCCCTTTCCATTTACTCACTACTAGATCCCATTGTTCCTTTTCATCCTCATATTTGCTGGTGATGCTTGCAATCTTCTTTCCCAATATGTAGAGCTTAGAGAGGTTGATCTCACTGGCACACCTTTTGAGGTTGGAGAATATTTGATCATAATTTTTTTTCTTTACCAACACCTCAGCCTCTTTGTATGCCAGGGAATCTTCAAGATCCCTTTTACCCTCTTCTTCTAACCTTGTTCTTTCATTGATCAACCTATTCTTCTCAACCTCTAATTCTTCTCTTTTAGCATCAATGACCTCTTGAGTAGTAGGACTTAGAGGTGCAAGGGATGTGGGATATGTTATAAATGGACTAGAGGAGGAGGGCTGATGAGGTTCCTGAGAAATTAGTCCTTGGGGCATATGTTGGATCTTTTGTTTACCCTCCAACTCTGCTATTCTACTATCTTTCATCAAGGATATGACCTTCTCCTCATTGTAAGCCTTGAGTACAAAATCATATTTCTCATTTAAGCTAACATAGGCCTCCTTTTCTCTCTTTGATACTTTCATGCTTAAATTGGATACTTGTACAATAAGGTTAGCCACTTTAGTTCCTGAGGTGTCAGCAACCCTCTTCACAATTAGACTGCCTATGTCTTCAGTCTCATCATCTTGTTTTATTCTCCTTTTGTCTTTTTTCTTTAGTGACCAGATTGCTAGGGCTGCATGATCCTCACTAAACTGGCCACCAATTGATGTCCCAGCAATGCTCATAGGTTTAGCTTATTTTATCACAACATCAAAGACTACTGCATCAACTAGATCCCATTGTGGCAATATGAGGACTACTTTCCTTTTAACCATTTGTCTGCCCTCTTCAAGAGTAATTTTATCAAACTTTGATATCATTTCTTTCTTAACTTCTTTCTCTATATCCTCCTTGGCAGAGTTGGGTTGAGATTCTAGCATCTTCTAGCACTTATTATTGTACTCATAAATATGGCACCTCCATAGAAATTGAATGAAAGTCCTAGTTTTGATGAAATTGTCATCAGATAAGAATTCATCACTGGCCTGTTTGGTCACAGGATCTAATTCCTTACTAGAAAAATCTACTACTGTGAGGTCATTTGTTGTATGTCTAGGTGCCTTTGGGATCCCTTCTTGCAGCTCTTGAGTAGTAACAACTAATTCACCAGCATTTCTCATTTTGACTAGTTGTTCAGCAATGGCCTGATCATCATACTGCATGGGGGATTGTGAAGGAGAATACAATTCACTCCCTTGTTCTTTTGTTTCCACCCTTTGCCTCTTGGGAGAAGGCACCTCTTGAACATCCATACCTGCTAGTCTCTTTCCCTTGTGCTGAAGAGGTTTGTCAACTTTGGGAGCAATAGTGGTATATCCTCTTCTCTTATACACTACATAATTCCCTGGTGGGACTATTCTGCTCTGTGTAAATCTATTCAGGACAACAAGAGCTCTATCTAGATCAATCTCAACTATTCTTTGCCTCTTCTCATTTAGAGTTTGCATTATTCGCTCAAAAATATTCATTAGGGAATCAATTTTGTAAGAACATGGGAAAAAATCCTTTAAAGGATCATAAGTCTTGTCAAAATTTTGAACAAAGGCCAAAGACTTTTTGTATGCCATCCATTTTTCCTTCCTAATTTCTTGAACATCTGGGTCAAAATTTTTCCTGATGATATCCTCTAGATAATTGAATTGATGCTTTAACATTTTACAATTAGTCCTCTTCTTGAACATACCCATGATAAAATCCTCATTATCTGCACATCTGGACACAGAAGTGGCTAAATGATAGGGCTCAAAATATTTATCAAACTGTGTCCACCCACCTTTGGTTATGATAAAGTGATGGGCTTTGGTGAGGGTTGGAAAGATACTTCCTTTCATCTTTTCGGCTAGGGCTTCTTCTTGTAACCCACCTAATTGCCTTATAATTTATGCTATTCCAATCTTGAGTGGGACTCTATAGGGAAGCACATAAGGGGTACCTCTGAAACCATAAACCCTAATTACTGTGGAAAAAGGGTATAGAATTAAATCTCCCCAATTGTGAGAAATTTTTAACTATAGGGAATATTCCATAGGCCTTAATAAGCCTCATCATTTCATTGTGGACTCTAGCATTCTGGTTGCTCAGCAATGACTTAAGTCTAGTTGCAAAAACTTTGTCAAAATACACATAGCTAGCATTCTTCCTGTCCCATGATAAATCTGCACTCCATATCTGGATAGGCAATTTTTTACTATCTTGGAATTTTTCCAATTCCATTTCTTCCTCAAAGAAGTTTGCACTGTTGAATAAGAAAATATGCATCATGAGGGAATACCAACCCATTGTTTTCTGTATGTTTCCATCTTGGATCCCTGACAAACCATCATGCATCTCCTAAGCAATATAAGATGCATAATCAAACACTACTAACAAGTGGGGATGCAGAATCTGAACAACCATCAACATCATATGGACAGGCATTGCCATCTCTTCATTTATCCCCAAAACGTTGCACAGAGCACTATAAATCTTCTTGGCCTTGCCATTGAAAATATCCAACTTGAAGGGTTCTGTGGTTCTAGGCCCTACCACAACCAAGTTCCCTATTGTGTTAACATACCCCTTTACTACTTCACCACTGTAATAATCTCTTTGGTTCTTGTATATTTCTTTGAAGTACTCAAGATCAATATCATCCATATGTTGAGAGGTGTCAGTCAGCTTGAAAATCCTTCTGATTTCATCAGGTGATATAGATAATAGTATGTTTCCCCAGGTGTCCCTAATAACCCTAGCCACCTTATCATAAGTGTTTGCGATCAAGGTGAACAAATCAGTATCCTTGAACACACTGGGTGCTATCATTTTTCCCACATCTAATTCCCAAATATTACAGTCTGGGGTAGGGGCATTCCTCTGACTATAGGCCATTTTGAACAGGGTGAGGCCATCAAAACTGGTATTGGCATCCTTCGCCCATATACAAGAATTATATAACCCTTCTTTGATTTTAAAGCGAGGATGTAATGGAACTACCCTTTTAATTTGTGTAGCATCCCCTGAGGACAATGGTAATTTTTGCAACAAATCTTCCTTAGCATTTCTCTTCTGGTAATCAACCTCTCCAGAGATTTTGACTCTAGGGGCCATTCTAAGGTTTTTTCCCATAATACTAGACTCAGATTCTAAAACAAAGCACTACAACCTTTCTGAACTGCAAGTTCCACCTCAATTTGAATGCTAGTGAATCAGTGAGCTTACCCGTTCTGCACAAAAGTCGCGTGAAGCTGGTTTTCTTTGCACTTTTGTCTTTGCTCAAATGGTTTTGGTGAATTATTGAGGCTGCAGTTGGCTTAATCAATTTTACGGCCTTAATCAAATCATTCTTTCAAATTGAATTTGACTGGAGATATCACACGTTCTGCAATTAATCCACAAGCTTCAATTTCAAGGCTTAACGGCTCTCTGCAACTTGTTTTATCAACTTTGAATTTGAGCCATCGATTCTGGACATCATTATTCGCATCTGAAGGCTATCTTATTTTCCCAAAAACAAATATCAACTGAGGACATGTGTCACTACCACTTAATCACTTACTCCTTAGATGTCGAGCACTTTTTCTTCAAGCGATTAAGCGAGCCGTTAGATATGAAACAACTTAACTGAAGATTAAATTCTCGCCAGCTTTGAATGCCTGGACCCACCAACTGCCAGATGTCATCACTGCTTAATGGCTTACTTGATATATGTTAAGCATCTTGGGTATAAACCATTAAGTGGACCGTCAGATCTTTCCAGGCTTTATCACCTTTTATCCTTGTCTACGACTGGACCCACATTCTTCCTTGGATAGGTGTCACCTCTGCTTAATCGCTTTCTAGTTAGATTCCATGCACTTTTCCTTTAAGCAATTAAGCGGGCCGTTTGATCTTTCCAAACTTGCCCACTATTTAACAGAGTTCCTTTACAACCATCTGACCCCACCAAGGGCACGCGTCACCACCGCTTATTCGCTTACTTAATAGATTTTGAGCACTTTTTTATTAAGCCAACAAGCGATCCGTCCAATCTTTTCACATTTTCCAATTGTTTAATTGAAGAATTTCATGACTTATTCAACCCCACCTAGGACACATGTCACCTCTTCTTAATCACTTGCTCACTAGATGTCATGCATGTTCTGATTAAGCGATTAAGCCATCTATTCGATCAAAGCTGACTTGCTCGACACATAAGGTGATGACGTAAAAGGGACTCTTCATGGCGCAACTTAGGAATTATCAGAGTGGTTAGGAATCATGATCTTTTTTCAAAAGTAACCCATTTAAAATGGACACATGACTTGAGGACACTTAAGTGATCAAAAAAGTAACATGAAAATAGAATCGACCAAGGCAATTAGGGTTTTTTAGTCATTTTTGACCATTTTCAACTGGGTTAAGGGTTTGAGCAAACTTTACAGAGGCATAAAAACTATTTTAATGTCAATTTCATAACCTTGGACACTACCAATGACAAGGGACCCTAGAAAAATTACAGGGCACAGCTTAAGCAGGAAATAGCACCAACAAGCTTGATGAGTCATTTGATCATATTTGGGGGACAGATGCTTGTTAAAAAAATTTCTCCTATGACTTAGTGGATATATGTGCCTTTATCATGGATGTCAAAGGGGAGAGATATTGATATGAAAAATAAGTATGATACTTAAGTGGAGAGATTTTTATCTAGTTTAAAAGGTTTGATAGAGAGACTCTGAAAGATGTACATCATATTGGTAGTATTCTTGATATGGTTTTTTTATGCATTGATTTGGTTTTCACATCATATTTTTCCATCAATGCCAAGGGGGGATATTATTGGATTGTGTTGAGATATCATGCATATATGTGCTAAAATTAATGTTCTTACATTGATGTCAACATATTTAGATTGTTTTAGACAGTGTTCCCATGTTATTCTTGGTATGTTCAGTAAGGAGGTTGTTTTGGTATGGACATTGTATTTAAGGTTGAATATATTGCGAAGGTATAGATGGTTTTAGGGATTTATTTATTTGATCTATGTTGATTTATACACATTTTCATGTTGATTTGAGTGAGCTATGAATGATTTATAAGAGACTATAATTTTGGTTGTTCAGACAGAGACAGTGTTGCAATTTTTAGATTGGCATGTGGATCGGTTATGAAATATTTTTGGTTGCTAACTAGGTGGTGATTTTAAGATATGGATATGTGTCCTCATCTTGAGTGGTTCATGATTAATTATTGTTTCTCTTAATGAATAGTGCCAAGATAATTATGTATTCTAAGACAAATTTGTTCTTATCACTATCATGGCATTTCATGTTTCTATCTGATGTTTCTAGATAATATCCTATTTGTGTTGTTAGATCAAATTTGGTTATGTGATCGAATTTGGTTATTTTCATGTAGCATGTTTTTATTCTTATTATTCTTTGCCAACATGATGATGTAGCATGTTGAAAAGGATCACAAAATGATTTATGCAGTTATTCTATGTTTGATAATTTTGTTATGGATCATTTCTATGTGGTTTAAACATGGAAAAGGATTATAGGTACATATATAACTAGTGATTTGCCTGACCACTCATTAGCGGTCTCATTAATATCTCCATGTGCATCCATTATGCAACCATATTCATGAATCCATTGTGGGGGCACATTCATGTGTCAATTTCTGGCTTGTGGTCTCCATTATGAGTTTTTGAAAAAGGTAGATCTTTTGTGTCTTAGCTCCCCTTTGTATTGTCTCTCATTGTTGAGAGCCCAAGCCTCTTTATCATATGACCATCTGTAGCTAAATTAGGCTTGGTGATTGTGACATCCCACAAAGGGTTGTTTTTTGTCTGAGTGTAGCCTTCTTATGTATATTTTGATAGTTCTACCTGACATCGACCCCATTAGTGGGGATATCTATGCACTCCTCAACATTGGCCTTTGCACGGTCAAGCACCAGTCAGATTGAGGCCTCTTGTGTGGATCTTTGTACTTTTTTGCATCTTTTTCACTTCCACATTGGATCCCAGCTCCTATCTATTTCTCTACTCAACGATGGCATCAGTGAAGCCACATACATCTACTTCAAATTGGAAAAATTGGGGGACAAACTAATGATCATTGATATGTGCAAAAGAATTACAATCGATTTTGATTGAACCAAATTGGTATCTTTCGATATATCATTTGCATACAGCTTGGAAGAATACATCATGGAGGTTTTCATGAAAATTTGAATGGTCTTTCACTAGACCTTATTAAGGGGGGACTATAATGTATTACTATGGTAATACTTCATTTAATGAATTAGAATCTTCTGTTAGAAGACATAAAATATACTTCCTATTTTGATCTCCCATATGGGAGATTAATTCAGTGGACAAATTTGAGGTTCAAGTACTCCTTATCAAAATTACTATTTGTATCATCAACTTCACAGAGTTTGATCAACTTCTTGTACACTAGTTAAGTAGAGTCTTATTTTCACTCATGTAGAAATTTTGATCCACATATCTTGAAGATTCAATAGTTCTAGAAAACATGAGTCCATCATTAGCAGAGTTTACAACTTCACCATGCTTAAGATTTTTTCTCTTCTATCTCTTTTTTGGAGGCTATTTTTTTCCCATTGGCTTTTGTATCATTCTCCTTTTATGAGAGATTTCATTGTACATAGGCATCTCACAAGGCTAGTAGACAAGACTTGTTATATTTTATTTCACTTCTTCCTAAGTTGTACTTTAGGGTGGGGGTTAGTGTAAACAAGGTTATTATCAAACTAGTTAAGACTAGTTTTGACCATTTCACAATTAGTTTAAGTTTACTTAGGCTAGTTGAGTTAGTTTTCTCACCTCATAAGTGTAGACACATGTCCTCTCTTGTAGAGACACATTGTGCATGAAAAATTGCCACTCTCACTTGCACTTCTCAAGCAAGGTACAAGTACCTACCACTTGCTCTTACACTTATAGTCATGTGAGCTACAACTATTGCATGCTTGGAGGGTTAGTCAATGGTTGTGTCCAACAATCTCACCTTTTTCTCCTTTCCTACTTATGTAAGGATTTTTTCTCATAATCATTGACCAATCTACAAAAACATTAATACACTAGATTACATTCATTTATTGTACTTTTTAATTTATCTCTTAGATTTTGTAAATTACTACAATATTTCCAAACCACAAAATGAACTAATCATAACCAAATCAATTGGTTATAATACTTCCAGATCATTGGGAACTATTTCCTTATCATCAAGAAACACCAAAACCAAGATCAATACCTAAACACAATACAAATCACATCTTCAACCTTTATTTATGAAGGAAAATAATTTAAAAAAATATAACTAATAAATTTCCATCTACATTTATATATATTTGTTACTAAACAATTGACTTTCAGATTGAATAATATAATACTGTATCATCTTAAAATGGAAGCACTTCCATGTTAAGAGTGTTTATCCCTCCTTAGGGGATGTACTTGACCTCCATCATGTCATCCTCCCATTTCTGCATCATCCCCCCTGATCTTCCTTTTTGTCCACCATTTTGTGACCTGATTTCTGCATTCTGGGATATAGACCTGTGTTTCTGGGATTCAGGGACAGGGTCGACCTCCTAGGACAGGGTCGACCTCAGCTCTAACCTAGGATAGGGTTGACCTCAGCCCTATCCTAGGAAAGGGCCGACCTCAACCCTATCCTAGGGTCCAAATCCCAGGAAGTTTTAGTTTCTCGGATGTCGGTCCTCATAAAAAGTTCTCTCCCGCTTCCAGGTTAGTTGTTTCAGGTTCTGAAGTGTTGATTCCTAAATTATATTTAATATAGCTCCTCTTCTAGGGGCATGGGTCTAATTGGAATTTAATTCTCCTATTTCAGCCTCCTTAGAAGATTGTGCCCTAGTTTCATATAAAAGGAAGCATTTCTCTCTCATTTCCTCTAAGTCTTCTAAGTGCAAAAAGCTCTAACCAAGATTTTGTCAAGAAGCAAAAGTTCAAGCATCCATTGTTCTACATGTTCTCAAGAAATTGAAGGTGTTTAAGTCTTCCTCTCAAGCATTCAAGTTCTCCATTGGAGATCAAGGATTCAAGCTTTCAAGCCTTTGAAGGGATTTAGTTCAAGCATTCAAGATTTATCCTCAAAACCCTAGATCTAGCCATCATGGCGGTGTGATATTCCTTCAAGATCCTTTGTGCATCCTCAAGACTCATTCATTCTCCCTTCAAGGTGGATTCCAAGCATACAATCATGGAATTTTATGGTTTCTATTGATTCCAAGCTTTCATATTTACATACTTTCTTACATTTGAATTACAATTGCATATCTATTTCAATATCATAGCTTCATTATTAGATTCAATTCTACTACTTGCTAGCATTCTTATTTTAATTATCGATTTCAAGGTTAATTCTGAAATTAGGGTTTGACTAAGGAAAACCCCTCCCCCACAACAAAAACACCTTTTTTCTTGTAGGTATAGGTTCAGGACTATAGATTTGAGACCAGATCTGAATACCCTTTTCAGTCTTCTTTCAGACAACGCGAACAGGGACACTTTTGGATCTGTGCAGGATAGGGTTGGCATTTGTGGTACAAGGTTGACCTTTTTCATAAGATGAAATCAGATTGGAAAAAGATTTCTGGGTTTTTTTGTCTCTGCATTTCCTTTCCGGATCATACTTTGGATTTTCAAGAAATTGAGTACAAACCTCAGAAAACAACATTATTTGATTTGCAATTTTGTAAGGTTAGTTCTTCCTTCTATCCCTTTTCAATTACTATCACTAATCATATTTAATCAATCAATTTATAGAATTTAAGATCCCCTTTCCTGTTCTCTTTCCAAATAATTGATTCACTTGTGCATTAACCCTTCTACTTGGGTTGATCAAATTGGATCTCCTATTTGTGTATTTGAGGGTGAAAGAAAGGAGCATTTTATCTTCCCCTAATCACAATTACAATATACAATCAATGTCAAACACAATTAAGTGTAAGGTATGAAATAGGGTTAAGGAATTCAACACACTTTAATCAAACCAAATGACAATTAATCAATCAATCAACCCCCTTTCCAATCTTTATATTTTCTCCTTAACACAACCCCATTTCACTATATTATATTTTGGTGAACCCGAGATAGACAACACTTTCTTTTTCTTTGGTGTTATATTTACATTTCATTTTACATATGCATGCATATAGAAGTAGGTTTTCTTTTATGCTCTTGCATTTATATTCCAAAATTCATAAAAATCACAAAATTTCTGTAAAAAATACAAAAACATTTACATTTTTCATTGTGTTCAACATGTATGATTTTTGTTTTGAATACTTTGATGAGGCTTTTGTTGCTAAAGAGGATAGATCCCATAATGAGGTACATGGAAGTGAGGATG
>MU224422.1:3266315-3287620 GCA_018584345.1 Thuja plicata
ATTCCTATTTTATCCTCCTCTACAATCTCTTCAATTGACCTTTACCATAGAAATGAGTTAGGGGTAGATGTTAATTCTTCTCCTAATATATGTCTTTTCTATGAACCTACTTTAGAATATAATTCTTTCCCCTTTAGGGATCAAGCTTTAGGTGCTCCTACAATGTGCTTTATTGATAGGGAGGATAATCCTCCTCCTTGGGATGAACCTTTGGATTTGGATGTTGATTACTCTTTTCCTCATGAAGCCATTATGGATGATTCTACTTTTTGGGATGAACCTTTGGATTTGGATGTTGATTACTCTATTCCTCATGAAGCCATTATGGGTGATTCTACTTTTTGGGATGAACCCTTGGATAAAGACATTGATTTATCTCCTCCTTGTGAAGATACTTTGATACAAGAGGATGAGATATTAATGGATGACATATTCATACATGATGATGACTCTTTTTCTAAAACACACTCTTTTTATGTAGACATTTTAGAGAAAGAAGAAAACATTATAGATTTTTTACCTCTATTTGGTATTTCTTCTAGTAATGAGACATTAGCGGGGAATGATATGAATTCCCTTAATGTTATCCTTCTTAGTGATGATCCTATGGAGAATCAAGCTCCTACCCAATCTTCTCCTAGGATGTATTCCTTTATTTTTCCTTCTTATGAATCTATCAAAGATACTAATGATGACATAGTTATTACTGAAGTTCAATTGACTTCTTTTCATATGACTTCTTGTTATGGTCATAGTTATCATTTAATAGTTAAACAAGGATTCCATACTCAAGGATGTGCTAAGCATAAACAAGGAATTCAAATGCCCTTACAGAATGGGGGGCATGAGCATTCTTATGGATTGGTATTTAATCCTCAACAACACATCAATGTTACCAACATATCAAATAACATTTCAAAACATGATGACCCTATGAAGGAATTTGACCAAGAGGTTGTTTTGCCTAAACTCCCTCGTGCTAAGATAATTACTTGACCTAAACACAAAAAGAAACATAGTCTATACTTGAAGATTCTTCCTTTTCTTTTCTATCATAGATTTCATGATCCCTCTAATAAATATCAAGCTTTTCATTATAAGATTAGGCAGCCCATTGATAGTAAATTTATTTATATATCATGTGGCAATGAGTTATATTTCAATCCTATTTTCTCTAAATAACATTTATGTTCCTATTATGGAACTCCATATTATGTAAACAATGTTAGCCTAATATTTGGGGGCTTGTTGTCTTGCATAGTGTTGTGAGTGATATAATAGGTCCCTTTTCATCCTTGTTCCCACACTTGGGGGGCAAGGATGCCATCTACTCATTTTCTATCTTTCTGGGATCCACTTTCCCTTGGTTAAGCAGTATCTATCTATTATGTGATATCCAATCATACATGAAAATTTTGGTTTGCATTAAGGACCTATGTCTTTGATTATAATCTATTTTTTTATTTGACATTGGGTTTCCATGGTAGATAAATCTCTCACGTTGGAAACTGAATAATGTGTTATCCCTCACAAGGGTTACTTTTTCACTTCTTGCATGATATCTCTTTTCTACAATAACATCTCTTGATATAAATTGATATATCCTTTGCCTTCACACTTGGGGGGCAAGGTATTTTCCTTCTTCCTCTATCTAAGGATCTACTTTCCTTAGTATAGTGGCATTTGTTTATCATATAACATTATTTCCTTATAAAGATTTATGTTTTGACTATGGATACCCTCTTATATGAGAGGTGATTGTCCTAGGTCATCACCTCTTCTTTATTTTGAAAACTATGTTTTAATAAACTCTTGCCTTTCCTTTGGGTTAGAGTTTGATTCTTCATTTTGAGATTCCTCTTCGTCTTCATTGCAGGGGGCTAGATGATTGAATCTTTGGTCCCTCTTTCTTTCAAAAATGACATTTCATCCTAAGCACTCCTCTATGGTAGGGCTCTTGTTGATAAGATATCTTCCTCTTTGAGGATACTTTTTCCATAAGTGACATATCCATTTCAAAATTATCTATGTTCTTGGGTGTAAGGGTCAAGGCTCTTCGCTAAGAATATGGTATACATTGTTGGTAAGCTGGATATCTCCTTACCTTGTGAAGTAGGTATCCTCTTTTCTCTTCCTTATCCTGCCTAGTGGGTAGCCATGCTAAGGAGGGGGCATATATAGGGTCTCCCTTGTACTATAGTTTACATTTATTTACATTTTTCAACATGCTAAATCCTTGGAAGGTAATGCACATAAGTTGCTAAACCCTGAAGAGACACGCATTTTTACTTTTATGTTTGCTAAATCCTTGGAAGGTAACGCACATAAGTTGCTAAATCCTAAAGAGACACACACCCTTTTATTTTACAATATGCTAAATCCTTGAAAGGTAACACACATAAGTTGCTAAATCCTGAATGGACACGCATTTTATATTCCATAGTGATACAAGAATGTGGATCTATGGATATTTTTAAAAAGTCATCAGAAGACGCATTTACAATTACAAGCACAATTTATAGGTGAACCTATTGGGGGCTCTCCCTCCTTGGTGATTCATAGTAAGGTAGGCATCTTACTAGGCAAGGTAATCACTATCTCTTTTCTCTCTTTCACTTTAATGCTAGTAGGATTAGATCATGAAGCTATGTTATCTATGGTATTGTTCTTGTCCTACTTTTGTAGTTATGTATGTTTTCTATGATTAATTTCTCATTATATTCCATATATTTATGTATGAATGTTGAGTTAGAATCCTTTTTCTAAGGACTCATGTCTTTGACTTAGTGATATTCTATTTTGTTGCAATCCACCAGTGTCTTTCTTCTAACTTTACTGTGAGCACGTTCGATTTCCATAATTCCGCTAAAGTGGGGCTTAATGTATCATCTTAAAATGGAAGCACTTCCATGTTAAGATAATTTATCCCTCCTTAGGGGATTTATTTGACCTCCATCACATCATCCTCCCATTTCTACATCACCCCCCCTGATTTTCCTTTCTGTCCACCATTTTGTGACCTAATTTCTACATTATGGGATACAGACCTATGTTTCTGGGATTCAGGGACATGGTTGACCTCCTAGGACAGGATCAACCTCAGCCCTAACCTAGGATAGGGTCAAACTCAACCCTGTACTAGGAAAGGGACAACCTTGACCTTGTCGCAGGGTCTAAATCCTGGGAACTTTCAGTTTCCCAGATGTCGGTCCTCACCAAAAGTTCTCTCCTGCTTCTGGGTCGGTTGTTTCAGGTTTCGAAGCATTGATTCCTAAATTATATTTAATATAGGTCCTCTTCTATGGGCATGGGTCTAATTGGAATTTAATTCTCCTATGTCAGCCTCCTTAGAAGATTGTGTCCTAGTTTCATATAAAAGGAAGTATTTCTCTCTCATTTCCTCTAAGTCTTCTACGTGCAAAAAGCTCTAATCAAGATTTTTTCAAGAAGAAAAATTTCAAGCATCCATTATTCTACATGTTCTCAAGAAATTGAAGGTGTTCAAGTCTTCCTCTCAAGCATTCAAGTTCTCCATTGAAGATCAAGTATTCAAGCTTTCAAGCCTTTGAAGGGATTTGGTTCAAGCATTCAAGATTTATCCTCAAAACCCTAGATCTAGCCATCATGGTGGTGTGATATTCCTTCAAGATCCTTTGTGCATCCTCAAGAATAATTAATTATCCCTTCAAGGTGGATTCCAGGCATACAATCATGGAGGTTTATGGTTTCTATTGAGTCCAAGCTTTCATATTTACATACTTGCTTACATTTGAATTACAATTGCATATCTATTTCAATATCATAGCTTCATTATTAGATTCAATTCTACTACTTTCTAGCATTCTTATTTAAATTATTGATTTCAAGGTTAATTCCTAAATCGGGGTTTGACTAAGGCAAACCCCTTCCCCGCAGCAAAAAAACCTTTTTTCTTGTAGGTACAGGTTCGGGACTATAGATTCGAGACTAGATCTGGATACCCTTTTCAGTCTTCTTTCGGACGACACGAACAAGGACACTTTCAGATCTATGCAGGACAGGGTTGGGATTTGTGGTACAGGGTCAACCTTTTTCATAAGATGACATCGGATCGGAAAAATATTTCTGGGTTTTGTTCCTCTTTGCGTTTTCTTTCCGGATCATACTTTGGATTTTCCAGAAACTACTACAGACCTCAAAAAATAGCATTCTTTGATCTATAATTTTGTAAGGTTAGTTCTTCCTTCTATCCCTTTTCAATTACTGTAACTAATCATATTTAATCAATCAATTTATAGAATTTAAGATCCCCTTTATTGTTCTCTTTCCAAATAATTGATTCACTTGTGCATTAACCCTTCTATTTGGGTTGATCAAATTGGATCTTCTATTTGTGTATTTGAGGGTGAAAGAAAGGAGCATCTTATCTTCCCCTAATCACAATTACAATATACAATCAATATCAAACTCAATTAAGTGTAAGGTATGAAATAGGGTTAATGAATTCAGCACACTTTAATCAAACCAAATGACAATTAATCAATCAATCAAACCCCCTTTCCAATCTTTATATTTTCTCCTTAACACAACCCCATTTTATATATTACAAATACTAAAGTACAAACAACAATCATCTTCAATTGTATATCTCTATTACTAAACCACTAACATCTAGACCTAGGAATATAACACTAAACTAATAATAAATAAAATTCTCACATGATTTGAATAATGCATACCTATCTTCCCCTATTTTATAGTGCTATCATGTCCAACCTGCAACCTTAATTCATTCGTACTTACCCAGACCACCAAATAAACATGAACATGCCTTCAATAAGCACCTCTAGACCACATTGTTTTATATTAATGAAAACCAAACAAAAAAAACCAAACATATGGTTCCAATATGTTCTGGAGTAAGATCCAAAAGAAACAATTCATATTTGAAATAAACTTTGAGTTCCAATAATATTTCAAATATGGAGGTGGATAAGGATAACTATACAAATAATCCATATTAGAGGATACACCGTATTGAATATAGCCAGAAACAAAGGTACCAAAATTTATTAATACATTCATCCTTATATTGCCCAAAGAATGGAGAGAAAGACAAAGGCATATGTCCAATCCAACATCTTTCCTAAAAGTGAATCCTTCTCCCAAATCAAACAAGCCATGTAATCCCTTTCTCTATAATAAATATTAAATAAAGGATTTGGTTCCAAAGGGTGAAACCTCTAGGAACTCTTGAGGAGGATATAAAACAAGAGAAGGAATAAATATTATGAAGGTAATTACTCTGGTAAATCAATTTCCAGTCTCCTTTATAATTAAAATATCTGCACATTTATTTGTCCAACAAAACAAGGTTGAAATCCTTAATTATCCTCAAGCCTAAACCCATTTCCTTCTTTGGTTTATAAATTGAGTCCCAAGAAAATAGTGGGACTCTTTTCCTATCTTCCATTCTAGACCACATAAAGCACTTCTGAATTATTTCAATGATCTATTTGATCATGGAAGGAATCTCAAACAGACTCATAACATAAGTAGGGAGATTTTTGATGGAGGCTTTCAACAACTACACTTTCCCCACTTGGTTCAATAAGGCACCCTTCCTTCTAGAAGGCTTGGAAATAAACTTGTCAATGAGTATTAACCATAATGTATAGAGGGATTTATGGTACATTAGTAACCCAAGGTAATTATATGCGAGAGAATCAATCTTACAACCCAAAATTTGAGCAAAGAAGATTCCCCTAGCACAATTTTATCACCCACAAATTTTTAGAGTGAATAGACCAAATTGTTAGAAGATGATGTCACTCCTTAAATCTATCCCTTATTTATCAAGTGTTGAAGAAATCATCCCAAGAAACCACCCATTATGGTAAATAAAATGGGGGTGGATTTCATCTCCCTACCTAATTTCTCTCGAGTTTTGAAAGAAACTCAAGGAGGAATCATTAACTAAAACATATGTTTTGGCTGTGGAAACCAATTCCCAAATGATCTCAAAGATTTTTTTGAAAAACCAAAGGCCTCAAGAACTTTCAATAAAATCTCCAATTTTATTTATCATACACTTTCATAAGTTCCAATTTAATAAAAACCCTATTTTTTATTAATAGTCAAAGAATGGATATTCTCTTGAAAAATAATAAATGAGTTTAATATCTAACACCTAATAACAAAACAATTCTCATGATTAGAAATTATCTTTGGTAGGATGTATTGGATCCTAAAGGTGACGACTTTCAATATGATCTTCTAGGCGGAGTTGCCTAAGCTCATAGGCTTCAATTAACCAAAGGAGTTTAGACCTAAATTTTTTAAAATCAAGACCTTAGCTCTTTGAGGATCCTCATGCAAATAGAAGCTCTTAAATAATATGACCCACATCTTAATCTATAATGTCCCAAATTTATTGGAAGAAAAACATATGAAACCCATCAAGACCAGGTGCCTTATTTCCTTCAAAGGAGAAACTAGTAAATCCTATTTCCTCCATAGAAGGAATAGTGGTTATCTATTTATTGATATCATCATTAATAATATTTAGAACAACCCCAAAAATCTCTTCTTGAAAATCATTATCAAAAGGATCTGATGCAGTAAAGCTCAGAGGGTCCCAGAATGGACTGTCCAAACTTGCAGCCAACAAAAAGAACAACAACGCAGAAACATAACAACACATGATATAGAAACTTATATCAATTTATATTCATTTGTAGATTCAATTATATGCAACATGTTGGGCTGTAAGACCTTCCCGATTATGGCCAAATACAATGAAATCACACTAAGATCTATCACCAAGATCTTCTACAAGCATCAGGCCATTTACCTTCTACTAATATATACAACTGACTACAAGCTTCAGCTCCACCTTCAAAACTAGTCCATATCTGTGACACACCACACAGTAACCTAGTAGGAGCTCACGGATAGAATCTAAACTTGTTCTCATAAGACACAAAGCAATATTCTTGTCTCATATTCCAACATGCTACTTTCTCTTCTAGTTTCCTTCACGTTATCTCATATTCACAAATCTTACATCAAATCACTCATCTCATTTCTTATTCCCCTAACACTCTACCTTCCCTTTTTAATTATACAACTTTGCCACAAGTCGACATTAGAAAAGAAAGAAATAAAAAATACAAGTCAGAACAAAGAACCCAACACCCAATGTGTTCTTCACTAGTGAATTTGCAACAATTAATAAATCCACCAGATTTAGGTCCACACAATCTCCAAAGAGAGATCCTGCATCAAGTCTATGACCCAAATTAAATGCATAAGTCAGCCAACAAGTCGACCAACAATTCCAATCAAAGAACCCAATCGGTGAGAAAGAACATCAAAAGATAGACCACTCGGTGAGCAACATAATCGAGCCACAAAAAACCATTCGGTGAAGCCACCAAACCGTACAAACCCTACTCGGTGAAACAATTGAGTAACAACAACAACAAGCACCAAGACTAGTCAGTGAAACCAAACCAACGCACGCAACCGAGTCCCATCAGTGAAGCAGAACCAACACAAGTAACTAAGGTTGTCGGTGAGCCAATACCTTCAGTCGATCACCCACCAAAGGTACCAAGAAAACTTCAACTGAGTAATCCAACTGAGAAATCCACCATTCAATCGAGCTCCAAAGCAACATAAAATATGACAACCAAATATTCACCAAAAACCTCAGAAGCCCCTACATCAGACACCCGTGGTAACAAAAGAAGTGTGTCCCACACTAAGACTCTAGAAGCAAATCGGGAATCCACCACCACATCTTAACCATCGGTCCACACATCCTCAAGGTTAAGAAAAACAACTTCCACACTAGAACATTCTATCTTTTTTGAAATTATCTCCACAATCTCTACTTAGAAATAGACCAACTACCTAATCCACTAAGAGATCCAAGCACAAGATCTGTAAGTTCTTCATAGCACTCATCACCATCCACTAAATCACCTCCATTCATTGGTTCATCAACAACAAAGAAGTCATAAGCTTCATGCATTCCACCTCCTTTGTCTTTCAACTATTCATCCTTCTTTAGCACCAAGAAGTTCATTCCCAAATATCCATTTATACCAAGGAAAAATAGTTCCTCCTTCCATACAAGCACCCCCAACCGAACCAATTCAATCTGTAGCTCTCCAACATTACCATCAGAAAAAATAACCTCATCAAAGCACTCAAGTTCATCAACAAGCAACATATCAAGATGTCCACCATCTTCACCAGTCTCATCCACAACCTTATACCTATCAAAAAAACAATCAACATCAATTCCCCTAGACAAAGGTAACTCTTCCTCCTCATCAACAATCTCATCATTAACAACAAGATGATCCACAATTTACATATTCGATCCATCCATCTAAGTATGAAAACCAACCACCTCTGCAACAACAACATCAACTTGCTCCTTCCTCCTCCAAACAAGTCTTGAATTGATTGGAAAATTCCAACAGACATTACCCACACTTGGTTCTGCCAACCGATTAGTTAAATCCTCAAGATGTTTTCCAAGTCTACACATGATCTTCTCCTCTAACATGTGAAACTTTTCCATCAGCAAAGCTATCAGATCCTGTGCCCAAAGTTCAACAATAGCAATAGATCTAGGGTTATCGAGCTCAACAAAAGAAGCCCTAATCTCTTCCAATACCTCACTCTTCAACTTCTTCATCTCACCACAGATCTCAACTAGCAGATCCTCAACAATCCAATCAACCATCCCAGGGTCCAATATTATCGGAGACATCTCTCCGAATATTTGAAAACCTGAAGCTCCATAAGAAACAAATGCACTCTAATACTACTTGATGCAGTTAAGCTCAGAGGGTCCAAGAATGGACTGTCCAAACTTGCAGCCAACAAAAAAAAAACAACGCTGAAACATAACAACACATGATATAGAAACTCATATCACTTTATATTCATTTTTAGATTCAATTACATGAAACATGCTAGGTTGGATGGCCTTCCCGGTTACGACCAAATACAATGAAATCACACTAAGATATATCACCGAGATCTTCTACAAGCATCAGACCATTTACCTTTTGTCAATACTTACAACTCACTACAAGCTTTAGCTCCACCTTCCAAAATAGTCCAGATCTATGACACACCACACAGTAACCTGGTAGAAACTCCAAGGCAGAATAAAAATTTGTGCTTGTAAGACACCAAGCAATCTTCTTTCCTTCTAAGCCAACATGCTACTAGCTCTTCTAGTTTCTTTCCAATTATCTCATATCCGTGGATCTCACATCAAATCACCCATCTCATCTCTTCTGCCCCTAACACTCTACATTCCCTCTTTATTTATAAAACTTTGCCACAAGTCGGCATTACAAAATAAATAAATAAAAAACACAAGTCGACACAAAGAACACAACATCCAATGTGTTCTTCACCAGTTGGCTTGCAACGGTAAATAAATCCACTAGATTTAGGTCCACACAATCTCCAATGAGAGATCCCATATCAAGGCCGTGACCCAAATTAAATGCATAAGTCAGCCAACAGATCCAACCAAAGAACCGATTCAGTTAGAAAGAACACCAAAAGATAGACCACTCGGTGAGCAAAAAAATCGAGCCACAAGAAACCAGTTGGTGAAGCCACTGAACCACCCAAACCCTACTTGGTGAAACAACCAAGAAACAACAACAATAGGCATAGAGACTAGTTGGAAAAATCAAACTAACACCAGGAAATGAGTCTCATCAGTCAAGAAGAATGAACACAAGTAACTGAGGTCATCGGTGAGCCAACATCTCCAATCGAGCACCCACCAAAGTTATCGAGCAACCTTCAACCAAGTACTCCAACCGAGAACTCCACCCTTCAACTGAGCTCCAAAGAAACATAAAATCTGACAACCACATATTTTCCAGTAACCTCATATGCCCCTGCATCGGGATCATCATCAATTATAAGGTCAGAAAATAATGAATTGCTTTGATAAAAATCTCCTCTTCTTTTTCAACTTTAATATCATTCTTATAGATACAACAAATTAACTACCAAGTATTTGATGCAGTCAAGGACAGAGAATCCCCAGAGGAGATGTCAAATCCTTTTAGCAGTTATCAATACAATTGAAATCAACAAGATACAATCAACAACAAGATTAATTGTATCCAAACAACAAGCTTTGTTAATCAAATTTTTTTTTATACATGATGGGCTATAAGGCCTTCCCAATTTAGGTCAAGTACAAATACAACCTAACAACAAAACCCAACTCTAACCTAGTTGAGATCTTCCTAAGTTTCAGATCAATCCCCTAGCAACTGCTCTTCTATTCATCCTTTTCCCAAACTTCTTTTTCCTTAAAACAAGTCATTTCATGCCTAATCTCACCTCAAAGATATTCTTTCATCTTCTCCATCAATCTAGGATTCATTCTTGGTGGCATCCTTTCCAGATCTAGGGTGTAACTATGTCCAATCAGTGATTTGATTCACCAAAGAAAATACCCTAACCCTTGTAAAAGCCTACTTCTCAAGAAAAACTCAACAAGTAGCAAAAAATCCTCCTACCAGCCACCTTGTGAAACTCCTTGATTGATGCAAGTCAAATCCAACTTCTTCCTCCTCACAACAACACCACAGGATTACTACAAGTCCATAATTTACATTCAGAGCCACCAAAACAAGATCAAATTAGCTTTGATACCATCTTATGATATCCACTCTTCAATTCTATCTTGGTGAAATACTTAGCGCCACATAAACAATCCATCAAATCATCCATTCTTTTTAAGGGAAATCAGTACCTAATTGTAATTTATGATTGATAGCTCTTAAATCGGTAAAAATCCTCCATTTTTCATCCTTCTTACGTTCCAATACTTTCGTTACTACACATGGACTCAAAATTTCTCTAATTAATCATCTCTGCAAACAATTGAGCTCTTCAGCCTTCATCAGTGTCATCCTATATGCTACTTTATTAGGCAGACAAGCCGCTAGTATCAAATCTGTGCAATGACTAATACTTCTTATGGGTGGTAATCCATCAGCTACATTATCTAATATGATATAATCATACTCCTTTAACAATCCAGTGATCTCCTCAAGATGTTCTCTACCAAGACATTCTGATTAGATTCCTTAGGTACTAAGGTAAAACATACATTACTATGCTTCATGCCATCCAAAAACTTCTTGCCATCCACTAAAAAAATCCTTTCACTGGCACATACTTCACTCTTAAGAGGTTCTTCTAAAGGTAACAAATTTGGTTTCACCCCATTAACAACAATAGTATAAATATTCTTCAAACCATCATGTATAGCTTGCCTATCATACTGCCATGGTCTACCCAACAAACTATGACACACATCCATATGCATAACATCACACAAAACCTCATCATAGTACTTCCCAATCTTGAATTTAACTAGGCATTGTTCACTTACCGGTACCTTGTGTTCATTTTGTATCTAGGAAATCTAATAGGGCTTAGGATGCTTCATCCTCTGCAACTTCATTTTTTCTACCAACTCCTTAGAAGCAAGATTATCAGAACTGCCATTGTCTATGAAAAAATTAGACATATTGTTTTGTACCTTGCATCTGATTCTAAACAAATTCTTTCTATGTATGGGCTTCTTCTCTTGTTCATCGCAATATAGGATCCTCTTATTCATCAACGTTGCACCTTCTTCTACTGGATTATTGTTCACTAAACCAGTGTACTCTTCATCAACAAATGTTGTTCTCCTACTGCCTTCTGGCTTCTTCTCAGAGTTTCATTGTTTTCATTCAAAGGCTCTATGTCCTACCTCCCCACATTTGAAATAGGTGTCACTGAAATTCCTTCTTTCACCACTGCTTTGTCCTTTAGACTGGTATGAACTTCTATCACTTCTCCTATACCTATCATTGTCCTTCACTTCTAAGTCACCTTTTCCTTAATCTCCAGATGATCTACCTCTACCTCTTTAGAATCTTCCGCCTCTACCTCTTTATCTTTAGTCATGCTTCCTATTCAACTTCTCTTCAACCTTCAAGGCCAAATTATAAGCCTCTTCCACACTCTTTATCTCCACCAGAGTGATTTCATCTTGTATGGACATCCTCAAACCATTTAGATACCGAGCAACTTGTTTAGCCTCATTATATACATGACTAGATATGATGTTCAACTTGTAGAACTCCTCATTATTTACCTTAACACTTAGGTCTCTTTGTTTCAAATTATGTGACTTCCTAAATAAGCTTACTTGGTAGTCCTTAGTAAAAAATTTAGCCTTTAACTATTGACCATCCTATCCCAAGATTTGGTCTTGTCTTTGTACCTCTTTCCTGTCAATCTATTTGCAAATGTGCCCACCATAGGGATGCATCTCCTTTCTACTTGGTGGAAGCATACTTCACTTTCTTGTCTTGATTAGCTCCTTTAAGCTCCAAATACTTATTTATCTTTGTGATCCAGACTATAAAATTATCACAATCTAGATTATAATGATAATCATGGAGATTGAAATGAGGTCTCCTATTGACATTGATCAATGCCCTAATGAATCTATCCTCTTCCTTTTTCAACTCAAGTTGTGCTTCATTGTTTTCTCCTTCTCCTACTTGATTTTGATTTACTTCTTCACCCTCTTCATCACTAGCATATTCTATATGTTTCCCTCTCCTATAGGCTATCTCTACTGCTTCTAACCTTACAGAAGTTTTTCTTAACAAGTCTAAGACCGCTGGATCTACATTCCTACCTCGACCTGTAGCATTTATATTGGTCATCTTTATAGTCCTTAGATGCCCTAGGTCAAATCCTTTCAGCTTCCATCCCACAAGAAAACCCTAACTCAACCTTGCTCTCATACCACTTGATTCATTCAATGATGGAGAAACACCAAAGATCAATCTGGTCCTTGCATTTAAACAACACAATGGAAAAATAACAAAATAGAAAGCCAAGAATTGGGAAATGAGAGATCATCCTTCAATTATTCTCAGAAAATCATTTACAATAGATCTGCAACATGCAGTCCCACATGCCAAGCATACATGCTTGATTAAGAAAAAACAATCTCTTACAAACCCTAGCCAAGTTGCTTAGGATAATCTTATGAAAATCAACTTGTTCTTAGGAATAATTACATAAGCTTATAAAGCAATAGAAACAATCGATCGGTCATAAGAAGATGACATTTTCCAGGAATAATAAAATGTATTACAATAATTAGGTCAAGACCCAAATCCATTGGAACAACCTCCAGGGTAAATAATAGGAGATACAATCATACAAATAAGTAGACTTCAAACATAATACTGAGATGGTACGATCACACCTAGAAAATCCAACCAGTAGATCAGGAAACAAATCAGAAACCCACTCACTCATCGGTAACATGAAGAACAATATAGAGCCACAAAGAATCTACAACAAATCATGCTCGGTGAATCCAAATAATGTGGGATCAAAGGATAAGATCCATCAAAAAGCTAAGAACACACATAAGTGACCACAACTTAAATAGATAACAACAAACTAACCACCACCAGAACCACAAGACTGATCAACAAGAAACAAAATGATTTTGGTTGATGCAAGATTGCAAAGATCCAAAGATGCTCCTGCATCAATATTTATATCCCCACTTGAAATTCACATCACTCAAGAATGTTGATTCTAAAATTCTTCTTGCTTAGAGATGATATCAAGAAGTTAAGTCAGAATATTATCGTCCTAAGCCAAGTAATCCTTGCAATATCCTTCAACCTAAATTTTAGATTAAATTTCCTTAAGTTTTAGTTCGAGGGTGGATTTATTGGTGAAGATATGTCCAAAATATTTTCTATACCATCTTCCAACTTTAGCTTTAAAATGGGCCAGCTTCTTAACACCTTTGAACATTACATACCTTGAATGTTTAAATATCATCATTTTGATTTTTTGTTTTTATGAGTTAGGGATGATGAGGTAACATCTTTTCAAAATTAAATGCAAACTTTTTATGAATTGATATTTCTTACGTCAAGAGAATGATGAGAAAATTATTTGATTCTTGAAAGGACCTATAAAGAACAAGTATAGTCCAACAAGTAATCTCAAGAGATTAGAGCCTTGTCCAATTTAGCCAAAATAAGGTCCTCCCCATCATTGCCATTATTTCAAGTATACATGGCAACAGAAAGATCAAGACCATGCAGAGCTTGATCTAATATGTTGTCTTCAGAAGAAAGAGAACCGCCAAAATTCTCATCTTCCTTAAGAGGAATATCTAAATCACCTATAACCATCCAGTTTTCATTAGGTTGTTGAGCCCTAAAAGTGGCAAGAGAAGACCAAAACTTCCTCCTAGAAACCTTATTATTAGGGGCATAAATGTTATATAAAATCTAGGAGAAACCATAATAAATATGAGTAAACGTAATAGCAACATGACTAGGATCCTCCCATAGAGAACAAGCCAAAAAAAATTTTGATTACATATACTGTTAAATATATTGCATGTCAACAACCTAGAGGGGAGAACCTTCTTATTCTTTGGTTTGACAAGGACAAATAGAGATCTACCTTCTAAGTCTAACCATTGGTTTTTGGATTTTATCTCTTCAAAGGTTTTAGATATCATTTAATCATGGAATACACTACCTCTAGTACTATCCATAGAAGGAGGGGCATTACCCCTAGGAGAGCCACAAACATTATAAGACTCATCTGCGTTACCTAGGGTAAACATACCTCCAATGTTATCACTTAAAGGGCCTAATTTATCCAAATCCACCACAATTTAAGTATCCTTCTCTGTAGGCTCTCTACTTAAATCATGAGGCTAAGATTCTATAGGAATAATGAGCACCTCCTCATTCTTTGAATTCCCCTCCTCTCCTCTAGATTTTTTAAAGGTTATTATTATTTTTAAGTTTTATCATTATTTCCATGGCGAGAAAAAAAAGTTTCAAAATTATTTCAATTCCTAAAATTTAGAAATTTAAAGACCATCAAGTAAAATTATTCTATAAATTGTATATAGGTAAAAGAAAGAGTCATAATAAGTTGTGATACATTAGCCAAAATTAGGTATACTCTTCCTAATTAGACAGATCTCCATTAGCTATAAAATTAGGGAAATTGGGTACTTGACTTTGATATATAAATTATCAAGGTTTGTGGGTATCTTAAAATATTTCAATAATTTTCTCTCATGTAGATGTTAAACTATTATTCTAGAGATATCTAAATGTGGTTTACTTAAAATTAATAATATTAAATTTTTTACTGTGTCATAGAAACATGGCTAATCTACCTCCATATTGAGATTAACAAAGAATTGTCCTAGTGAAGCCTTCCATAAAAGTGTCATGTACTTAG
Organism: Thuja plicata; assembly: GCA_018584345.1. Taxonomy (NCBI): domain Eukaryota; kingdom Viridiplantae; phylum Streptophyta; class Pinopsida; order Cupressales; family Cupressaceae; genus Thuja; species Thuja plicata. The sequence continues at coordinate 3,281,664 of MU224422.1, forward strand.
ATTCCTAACACTAATAGATTGTAAATCCTCAAAGATATGTGTAAGAGTTTCTATGATACCACTCACTATGAATAGTTAAAATAAAATCTTTTTTTTTTTCTGCATGCAATTGAGAGGTGGAAAATTTCAATGGACCACAACATCATTGTTTTTCATGAGATTGACCTTTCTTACTACTCTAAAAAACTACTACTACTTGGAAGAAATACTATCCTAGTACTTGTAATTATCACATGACAATCTCATTAGTCCCATTGTTTTGTAGTACCAATATTTCTATTACCACATCTTAACAAAGGTTGTAATTTTACATATTTTTTCCTCGTAAAAGTGTTGACTCTCTAGTTGCACCTTCTAATAGAGTGACATGTCTCCCTCCTCACTTTGTAAAGCCTAACTTATAAACTTTTACCCTTATTGGTGGATAAAGAGCCTTGCAAGGAGTATAAAGTATCTCTAAGATGGTGGAGTTCTTTTATCTCCAAAGCATAAATCACACCAACATATAGGCTTCAAACAAGTTCTTTTCATGGTCAAGAATACAAATTAGGCTTGTGGTTGAGCATTTTCATTCTTCATTATTTCAAAAAAATATGTGTTCTTGCTTCTTTTGGCTTTATTCAGTTCAAAAGATATTGGTTAGGTCACTTTCCAAATTACCGCTTTGGATTTTTAGCATTCTTTCCATCTATCGACCTTGTTGGGGTCATTAATTTCTCCAAATTTGCAAGAAGGAAAGCATATATTTTGCCTTAGAACATAAGTGTTTTGCATGAGCTTAAAATAAGGCTGCTGAATATATATTTTACATAAAGTTTCATGATAAATAAGAATTTAGTAACAGTTTCTTAAACCTCTATTTATTGAGGCTTTTCTAATACATTCTTTATCTTGATCATTTCGATCACTTGATGCTTGATCTTCATGATCAAGAAGGTCTTTTAATTTCATTGAATGAGTAGAAAGATTAATATTATTTTGAGAAATTTTTTATGTTTATTTTATTTATTTCATTTGGTATTAAAGTGTGAGGTGGAAAATATCTTGAAAAAATGTATGTAGATTAATTATGGGTGGATTGATGGATCATGTTGGAAAAGGGTAACAAATATGTTGAAAAGGGGTTACAAGCCTAAGTGTTTGCATGTCAAAAGGGAAAATTTTCAAACAACTTCTGGATGTTTCATCCAAGTAGTTAACAATTGGCACATTAAAGATGTCGTGAGTCTTCTGTATGTCAGAGAAAGGAAGGGAAGAGAAAGCCTTTGGATCTGTCAAAAAGGAGAGACGTGTGATCTCATAGTTTATTTCTATGAGAAGTATACTATGTGGGTGTATAAGGCTTTAGTGATGAAATGTCGCACTAAGAGTTGCAAAGGTTTGGACTTTTCCACATTAAGTCACTTTGTATTAACAAGGGCACATATAGTTCCAAAGATCTAGTTTTCAAAGCTTAGAAATAAAATTGTGAGCATCAACATCAAGGAAATTGTGAGCATCAACATCAAGGGGGAGTATGTTGGAAGGTGATTCTCGAGTCTCACTACCAGTAACTCAACTCGAACGCTATGCATCACCATAGTACAAGTTACCTTTAGTGTCATTCATAATTTCCGGTTTGAATATAATTTGCATAATGAACTCCTAGTTTAAAAGAGTTGTATGAGTAATGTAGAAAATGCTTTACAGATGCATAGAACATGGAGTCCAGTTCCAATCAATTTTTAGGGGTTATTATATCTATATTAAGGCATTATGTTTTCCTTCCATTGAATGAGTAAAGATTCCTTTTTTTGTGAGTGTAAACATTGTCTGTAGCAATCTTTGTGTTTTTTCCTATTTATTTGCTTGGGTTTCAAATTCACAGACCTTCAGTCGATGCTTCTCGAATAATACATTTTCATTGATGGCACATCAAATTTATGCTTTACTCTATACATCAAATTTATGCTTCACTCTATATATCAAATTTATGCTAGTTTCTGCACATCAATTGGATTCTTCTAGATTAATTATTTTGTTCTTGTTCTCAATTTTTGCACATCAATTGGATTCTTCTATACGAATTCTTTTGTTCTTATTTATATTGGCTATTCATCATAAACTAGTTATGTGACTTACAGATTTTCTCAGATTTTCAACAATTTTTCAATCTGCATGGCTTTACCAGATACTGTGTTTTGTACATAAAATTTGTTACTTTTTTCTGTACATCAAATTTGCACTTCATTCTGTACATAAAACTTTTGCTTCCGAGTTAATTCTTTTGTTCCTATTTCTAATATATTTTGTCTCCTCATTCTGTACAACAAATTTATGCGTCATACTGTACATCAAATTGGTGCTTCTTTCTGTAGATCAAATTCATGTTTCTGGATTAATGTTATTCATATAAATTTTCATGGCCCTTTTGAGCCTCAATTCTTAAAACTCCAAACGAACCATAGGAGGAAAAAAAAACTGAGAATTTGTCTCATTCACATAGACATGGTACAATTTTGAATGGTCAATAGAGCTCATTTTCAAGGTTAAAGTTTACAAAATTTTCTACTTTTTTAAATAAATAACCGACTAAAACATGATGTTCTTGTTTTATGTTGTATAGGAGAAGCTAAAGACAAATGTAATAGATAAGATAAGATAAGATAAATTTATTAATGTCCAACAAGAGACCAACAAGGGTCTAAGGGACTCGAAAGGTACAGCAAAAGAAACAGTGAACCACCAAACAGTGGCTGGGAAAACAACCAAGAGCGAAAAAAGGAAAGAAGAGAACAAAAAACAACAGACAAGAAGAACAGACACAACAGAAGGACTAAGGATCATTTTCAGGTAGAAAGAAATCCAACACTGAAAGATAATATATCCAACATAAAAATCATAATAAACTTTGTGAAAATGAATGGGATGACAATATTAGGGATCATTGTATGAGTTTCTCCTCCTATCCATATTTTCCTTCAAAATGTGCATACCTTAAAGTGATCAATATGCAATCGGAATGCCCCTTCATACTTTTTAAAAGTATGATCAGCCAGTTACACAACAATCACTTCATCTTCACCATGTCCTAACCAATAATGGCATTTTGTTCTTAGAAAATAACAATCACTTCATCTTCACCATGTCCTAACCAATAATGGCATTTTGTTCTTAGAAAATAAGAATATATAATTTTAATCTTCCACAGATCCCTTTAGTCTTCTAGGGATTAAAAACACTTGCTATATACTGAAATTTGCTTGTTCTTTTAAAGTTTTATGTGTCATTTTTAAAAAAATGTAGAGGTTCTAAAATTTGAAAATGTTAAAAAGGTTGAATCTATTGTCAATTGTTTTTTAGTCTGTTGGTGTAGTTGTATGATTTTAAATGAATCTACCTGAAATCAAGTCTTGTTAGTGCAACACTTTGATATCATTAAAAATGGTATACTCCTTTGTACATAATGAATAGCTAACCTGCTTACTTTTATTGTCACTGTAAGAAACATTTATATGTAACAATAATTTTGTTGCTATTGAAAGAAGTGTATAAGCTTCATTATTATTTTTGTTTAATTTAATGAATTATTTAACTATTATAATATCTATGAGAAATCAATTTATAATATTAGTAGAATAAAATATTTTTTTTGGTAGTATTTTAATTGATAGACTTTGTCTTTGATTACAAAACAAATTTTGAGTGGGATTTGGAAGCCCATAAGAAACAACTACAAAAGATACAACACTACAAAACAACAACTAACAATCAACAACTAAACAACATCCTAAAAAAGGATATACAAAGCACAGGCTACAACAACAATAGACCAAAACTTTACGAAAAACACGGAAGGATTTTACAAGACTCCCTAAACCTTAAGCAAGAGCATCCTTAGGTTTTACCCGATACTTGAAACCTGATACTACATGGGTTTTAACAAGGCTTTCATAACCTTTCCTTTTACCACCAACTAGATGACACAATAAATACATATTGAAAAAGAAGAAATAATTTGCATAGTTATGCTCCACCTCAAAGAAGACAACACCACCTCTATAAGAAAACCGACCACCACGACCTCCAACAACTCCAGCATGAAGAAACCATCACCATGAAACCCAACACCAGCTTCAAAAAAGATACATCTCTCCCATTCAAAGGAGATAATCTTGAAAACCCAGGGCCAGGGAGAGACCAAAGCGTCCATGGCCACAGCAACAGAGCAGGACACTTCCCAATCTTCAAAAAACTGAAACTTCTCCACTCCCAAAATCATAACAAGGGCTAGAGTAAGTCTGCACAGCAGGCGGGAAGAGAGTTTCCTTCCAGAAACAAGTAGCAGAGAAAATAAAACATAGATAAAAGCTGCTGCTGCCCCTCAGAAACACCAATGAGCTCAGCAAGAAAAAATGGGGAACCAAACAGAGATCCCCACTAGCTGCCATAATGACTCAAGAGTAAATGAATCATATGGCAAGGGTAGAGGACACAAAGTAACCCAAAAAGGAAGGGCGTCAACAAGCCGGGGACAGCAAAAAAGCATAGATGTGGCCTTCAGTGACATCCTCAGATCACCACATCTGCACAGGACTAGGCCACCACTAGGATCCAAAGCTCCAAGCAAAGAGGACGCGTACTCCTTCATCTCATACACAGTGACCCAGAAGACAGAGCCTCTGCAGAAAACAAGCAGTCACCACAAAACAAGTGACCCGAAACTCCCAAAGCCATCAAGAACGCGACGCCATCCAACAAGGCCGATCAAGGCCAACCACCGGGTACTACCAAGATCGGCATCGAAGGCACCCAAATACCGCTGGCAACGTAGAGCGAAGGCATCAGAAAATCGCTCGCACAACTACCGTCCCATGTATAGAATCCCAACGGGCTCAAACAAGACAGCCGACAGGAAAATAGGACAGAAAATAGACAAAAGTCCAGACCCACCAACGGCCTGGTAACTTCTAGCTTCTTCATCATCCGCATCGTCGTCCCCTCCTCCTTCCGTATAATCTGAAGTCTCTCCTGAGGCTCCCCTGGAACCTCCACAAACCCTAGATTTCAAAACTAAGCCCCTGCCTCCGCTCTTACACCATGTTCGCAAAATTAATTGAAATACTTTGTTATTTCCTACTTAATTTAGAATTTCTTTTGAGAAGAATATTTTGAGACAGACATTTTTATAATGAGACAATTTGTTTAAAATTAAGTCTTTTAATTTATACCATTTAATAATGAGTTAATATGCATACATTCTTATATAAGAAAGAATCTGTAAATACTAAATTATTGAGCTAGTCATCTACCACCACGTGCATGGGAAGTCAATTTACATTATAAATTTGGAAAAAAAAGAAAAAAATTTAAAATAACATAATAAAATAATTTATTTCTTAAATGTATATACTTATTTTATTTCCCATTTAATTTAAGGTCTATTTTTTTAGGAGAGTGTGTTCATATATAAATATATTCACAATGTTGGTTCTGAATACTTGATGTATCTTAATGTTGGTTCGCTTGACTTATTGAACAAGCCTATCCATCTAGTGCACATATCCCTATGCACTTAGCCCTCACTCATCATTATGTTAACATTTTTAATATGTATTTTCCTTACTCATACGCACTATAATCATACATGCACATACTTGCTGATTTACCTCTTTTATGCCTAGGGTAACTTTAGAGTTCATGTGATGGACTCTACAATCATGGAGTTGACCCTTCTAAATCTAATAAGTTCAAATTTAGTCATCACTTGTCTATACTCTTTTTAATTAGGATCTCAATTATATTTTGTACAATGTGATGTGATGCTATGTTCTTGTATTTAAAGACATTGAGGGCCCGTTTGGTTGCACCCCATAACCGGGTTATGCCGCCCATAACCCGGTTATGGGGTGCAATTCTCTGTTTGGATGCCCTTTTTTAGAATGGGAATGTGGATTTCTAGAACCCCATTTTGCCAA
>MU224422.1:3300544-3345412 GCA_018584345.1 Thuja plicata
TATATATATATAAGGTCAAGTTTGGATCGAATGTTGTTGAAGAAGTGAAAATTTTTGATATGAAGAGTGAAGGTGAAATTAGAGGGAATTCGGAGTAAGGACAGAATATCCAGACTAGACTGCAAAAGAATATTTGATCACTGAGGATCCAATTATAACCAAATCAGAGATCTGAATCTACAAAGTCAGTTGCTTCTTCGATTAGGTCAATCCATTGTTACTCTCTAAGAATTGTAGCATTGATCCAAAATCTCTTAACAGAGTAGACTTAACAATCTTTTGTAAATCCTCTCACAAGGTGACATTTATGCATTGAAGTGTTTGAAGACCTCTAACAAGGCCACTCCTTATAGGGTGATTAAATCCTCTAACAAGGTCACACCTTACAGTGTGTTTTGTAACCTTTAATAGGGTTGGCTCCTAACAGGGCTCACTTCAGAAAAGTGAGAAACAATAACTAGTTGCAATTGGTAGTTTTCCCAAATTGAGTTTCAATGGTAAATCTTGGTGTCATCTTTGTACTTGAAATTTACTTTATGCTTTATGTTTCTACACTTAATCACTAAAGGATAATTACATTCAATATCTTAAAGATTGCTTTGTTAACCGAGTAACAACAAAATATCTTTGTTAATCGAGTAATAGTGATAAGTTTGATTAAGACATCTAAGGGACATGGATTTGTTTTTGTGGTAACTGATTCACCCCTCCCCTCTTAGTTACTCATCTCATTTCCAACATTTTTTTCAAGCAGCTCCCATGTATTGTTTTTGGGAATTTGATTCTCTCTCTCTCTCATCAATTTCTTTGGAGTCAAAATTTGTCAATTACAAAATGGAGCCTAGTTAAGTGAGAAACTATGTGCAAACCAAAGAATGAGGGTGTCTTTGGCCTATGTTCTACTTTTTTAAATGGGCAAGTTCTTGCTGCTAAGTTATATGGTGCTGGTGTACTAACCAGAATCAGCTTTGGGCCCGTATTCTCACCCATAAGTATCTTCCAAGTGTTAATGTGTTTAATGTTCCCTATTTTTCTTTGGAGGGGGAGGCTCTATGATCTGGAACACTTTGAATCTTGGGGCTCAGTTCGTTAAGAATGGTCTTGTTTGGATATGTCATTTAGGATCTCAAGCTCTTTTTTGGCTTAACTCTTGGGATTGTCATCCCTCTATTCTTTGTACTCATCCTCACCTTTAGGCCCTTTGTGATAACTTTACACTTGCTGGATGGGACATTGTGGATCATTATAAAGTTTCCTATACTTATGGATTGACAAGTTCTTTTTCGCTAGAAACATCCTTTTGAATGACCTCTAGGAGGATCTCAAGAAGAGAGGCAGGTGCTGGCTCAGATTATGGAGTCTCAGGAGTGCACTACATTGGGTGGAAATGATTTTTTTGCATGGGAAAGCAATGATTTGGATAGAAATTTTTCTGTCTTTATAGGTTATGTTGAGTTGGTGCAGTAGACCTTTGGGAACATTCAGGTTCCTTGGTGGAAACAAATTTGGTACAGGTTTTCATGGCCTAAGTGCAATTTCTTCATTTGGCTGGTGGTCCACAACCGGTGTCATACTTGGGATAATTTATGAAAGCGTGGATTTAAGGTCCCCTTGATGTGTGTGTGCTATGTCATAATAGTGAATAAATTGTCTCACATCTCTTTTTCTAGTGCTCCTTCACTAGAAATTTTTGACACCTAGTGCTTTGATGGCCTTCAAGAATGGTTCTTCATTCAATGAAGGGTCTCGTGCAAGGATTAAAAATCATCTTCATCTACTTTCTTCTTACCTCTATCCCAACTTTCTAAGTCTTTATTCCTAGCTGCATCAACAAATTCTTCTAGCCTTATCGTCATTCCTTCTAAGGCTTCTTCAAGGAGTCTATTCTTCTCCTTTTTCTCATCCACCTCTTCAGCTAGCTCTGCATTAGTCACCATGTTTGACTCTCCCACTTATTCACCAGTAGCTACAGACATACACTGACTTTCCAAATCTTTAATTGGTTCTGATACCAATCTGATGTAACCACAAGCCTTGCTCTCTACCTTAATCTCAACTAGGGTCTTCAATAAGCCTCTTCTCTAGCCTAGTAGGGTCCTTCACTAACCCTAACTTCTAACATTCCTCTTCTTAAGAACCTCCTCTAATTCAGCTTGTGTCCACCAATCAAGAAAATACAACTTGCTTCACAAAGCCCCGTGGAGGTCTCTTCACTCCTCCTTCACTATCTGACCCATAAGGTTCAAGATCACACAAATATGGAGAGATAGGATTCAATTTAGGTCAATTGGATCCATTCCAATTCTTACCCACACTTCTTGCAATGAAACTCTAATCAAGTTCAAGAATTGCCTTCAAAAACACCCAAATAGGGCTTCAAGCAATTAGGCCTAATTGGTCACCTTTTTGCTTATATCTTCAAACACTCCCAAACAAGTAGCCAAACAAACTCCTCTTTAAGACACCCTTTATGGAACCCTTCAAAATTTTACTAGTTTTCACTCCCCAAACTGTGTGTACACTAGAAAGCTATAATCATGCCTAAAATTAAGGGTTTCAAGACATTAGGACTGTTTGCATAAGGATTTGGCTTCTTGGCACTTAAAAATCTTCACCCAATCATGTCCTTTGGTTTGGGGCTTCTCAAAGCATCACTCTACCTCTCCACAATCTCAAGTTGTAGCATTCAATGCATTCGACCCACTGCAACTCACTTGCAATGCTCTGTAGTCCCTAGCCATGCATCACAGGCTTTCCTAGGGCATCATTGCAAAAATGGAAAACAAGATTTCCAGGGCCCCTCCTTTTGTACACATATAGTACAAGGAGTCACGTCGCCTATTCCAAGATCTCGTACAATTTCTATGATGGAATGATGAGCTATGACCCCATTTGCATAGCTTGCCTGGTTCAGACCAGCAATAGGGCTTAAAATAATATAATTTATAAAGCTAACTAAGAACACTCAAAATGCTAATCTATTACCACAAAAAATTAAAAAAATGAACTACTCTAACTTATTTGTAAATCACAGTAAGAAATCTAATCCATTAAAATTCTTCAAACAAAGAAAAGATTCAAATTGCTCACAAAACTTGTCTTCTCTTCAATTACCCTTCTTCCAAAATTTCATCCAACCTCTTACACAGGTTGAGGGAGAAATAATATAGTGGACCAAATCCCTATCTCAGCGGTTTTAGATAGTTAAGAAACCACTTTGCTTGAAAATGCAATCATGCAACAAATGTTGTCAATGTTGTCAATAACAACATTGACAACTTTTACAACTTTTTTGGGATTTGCATACAAACTTGCCCACTATCACATGAAACTCAATGAAAAACCTATCTAAGTTAATTAAAACATCAAATAGGACTCCCAAAAACTTCCTTGTCCAATTTGACCCTAAAATGCTCAAATGCAACATTTGTCACCATAAGTGAAAATATTAACAAACTTGGACAATCCTTAACACTTAGGTCCTAAATGACCTAATGAGGCCTCCTAATCTAACCTGACACACCCTAGGACTCACCTAGTCCCATTATTAAACTAGTGGTTTGGCTTAGACCACTACAAGCCAAAAAAAAAATAGAAGCCCTAGGTTACCATTTTAGCCCTACCTAGGTGCTCCTGCACTAGAACCATCACATGACTGTAGCATCAAGTCGAGACAAAACTCCTCTAGGAAAACAAAGATCCGCTACCGAATGAAGTTGAGATAGATTTGCAAGTAGGTGAAAACAACCCATGGAGGGTCAATAAAGCAACATTTGAAAAATGTAGTGAGGGAGACTGAGTAGGAGACATCTGTAGATAATTTCTTCAAATAATGAGATGAACTTTATCAAAATATTATTCTAGAAGTTTGACAGGCTTATGTTAAAGAGTTCTCTCAAATGGCATTCTTAAATTAAATTCTAAGAAATAGTTGCTTCACTTAAACAAAGAAAGATTCCAATTTATCTTTTCCCCTTATTAAAAAGTTTAAGAAGAAATTGTACATGAGCAGCTACATAGGGCCAATGGGCATGAAACACACAGGAATTTTTATAAAATATCTTCTAATTTACCAACATAATGTTATAAAATTTTATCATTTCAAATCTTAAACATAACTAATTTGACATGAACAATTGTCAAATATTATTTGTTAAATGAATAATTTTTAAACTAGACAACACACCTCTATTAAAGCATCTAGTTAATATCAAGAGGGAAAGGAGGATAACACGAGCATTATGGAAGAAGACCAAACCCCCCTGGCGAATACAGAGGATAACCCGCAAAAGGATGTCAACCAGATTGTGGAGGAGATAGTGAATAGTATGGAAAGAGATACTACAGAGACCAAAGTCATTGATAACCCTACTAACGAGGATACTGGTAAGGAAACAAGCGGGCTTGATGATATTACTAACAACAATAATTGTTTGTTGGAATTTACTTGCACTCTCGGTAAAATGATGGATGAAATAGTTAATATCAAAAAGAAAATACAGATCATGAGAGGTGAGATTAACTTCGTCAAGAAAATCAGTATTGGGGATAAATCGGTTGTGGTTTGCCTTGATGAGCTGAAAGATGTGGTGTGCAGAAATGATGCATATGTGGCAATGGTGGATAAAGTCTATGAAATGGAAAAGAGACTGAAGGAGAAAGAGGAAAGGGTAGTGGAGGGGGAGTTTGAAGGTAAGCTCCACATGTTGCATAACAAAGTGGACAAACTTGAAGATACCATGCGCAAGATAGGGGAGCAAAGCCTGCTTAGCCTTAAAGCCTATACAGAGCTTGCGAAGATCTTGGATAATATGGAATATGAAAAGGGTGAAAAAGAAGGTAAAGAGCTGAAAAATACCATGGGACCGGGAAAACATACTCGGTCAAGTACCAGAAAGTCGGGAGGCAAGGATGTAAATGAGCTAGAAGAGCCCAATAACTCTGCTGGTCAAATGCAGCTCATGGTGATCCAGGCGCAAGATTTAATGAAGAGCATTTAGCTGTCATGTCCTGTGTCCTATATTCTTGCTGTCCCTGTATGTTTCTTTTTTAGTTTTGCTTGCTGTTTGGCTGCGGGCCTTTTGAAAAACAAAAATTTCATAGTCGCATAATATATTTGACATATATTTTTCATTTAAAAAATACTTCAATCAATTCTTACATCAATTTATGCACATTAAAAAAATTAATTATCATCTTAGTTTAATGAAACAATGATAGTATTTAACCAAAGAACAGAAATAGCACAACCTACTGGCAGACTGATCTCAAATGAAAATCAAATATAATATTAATATTTTTTTCCTACCTTAGTCACGAGACTGGTCACTACCTCACTAGATCCACATTCACCAGCAATGCCTACAGTGATTGGAGTTTTTATAGATGGATTTAGCAAATGTGCAGTTATGCCTTCTGCTAGATCATCAATGCCTATTCTTATTAGTTCCTGCATGTAGGAAACTATAGCGGAGGGCTTTAGCACTAACAAGTGATTAAACTAAGCTTCAATAGCCAATTAGAATCAAACTTTTTTTTAATAGAATCAATCTTTTTTTTTAATATTGGTTTTCAATGCTATTTTTAAGAGTGAAGATGCATGTTTTTTAACACATATATTAATTGGTATTTTTTTCCCACTCTGCTATTGGTCCCCATTTACGGCTGCAGGATGTCAGGAGAGGTTTTTACGTTCTCTATGTAAGAGAAGGCACATCCCCATAGGCTCTATTTGTGCTTGCAGGGCGATAAAATAGAGGTCTTGGTCTTGGTCTTGGAATTACCATTTTCATAGGAGCCCGTGCTTAAAAATTAGCAGTTGGAAGACTACGTCAATAACACATGTCCTGCATGTTGTGCATGGTGTAGAAACAAGATTTTGCATGTACCGTATTAACAGTCCACGGGACCAGAGAGCTTCAGTTCCCAACTCAGTTTTTACAACCTCCTTAGGTGTCATTCACTATCTGCCTATGGAAGCAACGCTGGACATATTGGAGGAGCTTTGATTACAATTTCGTCCCCTTGTTCTTTACATTTATATCAACAGTATTATTCTACCATCTATTTGCAGGTTGGGACAAAAATGTATGCAAAATATCCGTTTATATATGAATACAAGCCCCTTCATGAATAATCTATACCATTAGTTTTCAGTTATTGGGCTTGATATTAAATTACATAGCTTAAAATTCATAGTTTTCACTTATTGGACTTGATATTAAATTACAAAGCTTAAAAATGAATTTTAATGTGTATGATTGCATTTGCAGATATGACCAAGATGACTTGTTAACTGTTATGGGAGATTTATATGGTACAACTTTTCTTCTTGAGATATTTAATTCCACTGTAGTGTAACCCATCGTAGCCGTAGAATGTACTGTATTTTATAGGGAGAAAATAGCTGGAATGTAGTCTCCTTTACCCTACGCTCTGTCACAGGCATGTAACCAATAAACAAGTGCAGCAACCCAGAGTGGCTTTGTGCATAAAAACCAAAATTTACAATTGAATATTAAGTGTTGACAGGAATACTAGTTTGCATCCCTGCAATTCCCAAACTATTGTGGATTTTTGTTTTGTGTTCCCTAACTTTTTGCCCAGAATCAAATTATTGTTCATACAATTTCAGCAGCGAACGGAATGGATGAAACCTGGTTAAGCCATTTAAACAAGATATGCAGAAGGACTTTGTTTTGAGTGGCCTGCTGGTTTCACTTAATCGGGCATCTACTAATAGTTTGTCAGCACCATTAAGATTATCAAGTTGTCTTGTTTACTTCAGTTCCTGAATGTGTTCTGTTTTGTGGCTATTATCGACTCAGGCTGTAAACACATGGACAGGTTTCGCATTATATTTGCAAGAGCCTCCCCTGTATTTAGCATTACAATTGCTATTCATCTAAAATTTATTTTATCTTCTGATCTCTGATTGCTAGCCTTTTATATAATCAATCACTAACAATGTCATTTCTGATCCGGATGGCATTGCCACCTAAGTAGTGTGTCATTTTTCTAACTATTCTATTCATTTTCCAAAATCTCATCTAACCAATTTGTATAATGTGGTCCTGCCAGTATTTGGCAGGAACTACGCTGCAACTGCAGCCCTCGTTTATTATGGTGTGAATTGTACATAGAAAATTGCATACATACCAGACATTAGTAATAGATCTTGCTCAGCCAATTCAAATGACAAAAAGCTTAAAAAATTCTCAGAACCAAAAATATTTATCACTTACTCGGACATTGTCCATCAACAACCATATTCTTTTCCATCACTTATTAGGATGCTTTGTGCTTCGTACAAAGACGATGTGAAGAAAATATCAAAGTTGGGGTATTTATCTTCCTGCCCACTCGCATCATTGATTGTAATATTTACTATACAGAGATGCTTTGTGCTTCCCACCGAAGAAAGATGTCAATCATGGGACTAAATTTTACGTCAGCGATAGGATAAATTGTGTCGTCAGGATGAGAATTGATGTGACTACAAAGCTATAGATTCTCCACTAAAAGAAATGGCTATCAATCAGAGGAAGAATGTTGTGAAAGATGTTCTTCGCCAGTGAAATGGGACTAAAAGAAAACCGCCCATTCATAAGTTTATGTGGGAAATAAATAGTGTTATATGACCATGAAAATATTCTCGTACACTTGCTAAAGTTATCACATTACCTTTAATTTTGAAAAAGTCCAAGGAATACTTCACCAAATGTTCCTTTTGACTCATTTCACGCATGTCTTTTTAGGGTTCTATTCCTGTGATGTTTAATTATAATATTCTAATGGGCTTTTGTGATTTATAAAGTTGTGGTTATTGTTTTCATTGATTCTTTGTGCTAATAAAGTTATGGATAATGTTTTGATAGATTTTTTCGCGGTTTTCAATTATAATGCTAAATTTTTTATAAATAAATATATGTAAATATGTATGATTGACTTTGTGGATAGATCTTTATATAGTAATTAAATTTTGGGTTCATTTTAGTTATATGTATTATATAATATATTAATTCTTATGTATTTTGTATACGAATTGATAGATAATTTTATTTAAGTTCTTACAATATTTCATTTGATTAAATACTTATTTGTTTTCGTTTATTTGAAGATTTTTTTTTTAAATTATTTATAAGTAATGTTTATTGGGTATTCTTAGATTGTGTACTTAGTGTACTATTTCATATAATTATTAATTTGGCTCCATTTAATGCACTAAGAGTTAAGACATCGCACACATGTACGTACACACATTCTTTATTTCTTTTTTGAGAACATCAATGTAGACTCAAGAAGATTTGTCTAACGAGGAAATAAAATATTAAACAACAAAAAAGAGAGGACATGATTGCTGAAACAGTGAAACTTCTTTATCTAGAAATGCTGGATGATTCTCCACCACCTACCACTACTAAGTCTTTACTCCTAACAACACAAAGTGAAGAAGGACAATATTATTCTCATGCCCTCCACTTTATCTGATAGATTCTAAATGGATGGCTTGGCTATCGTCTTACGAATGAGCAGTCTATGTGTTAGGGCTACAGAATTTTTTTTTAATCTAACTGATAAGTCATATGTCAAAATTTGAGCAGGGTTCTGTATTGTTTAAAACCCTAGTGGTTGTGTTTTCAAACTTTTTGATCATTAGTCTTAAACCCTAGGGTTCTAAGGCTTGTTCTAATTTTGAGTTACTTTTCTTTGTTACTTAAAGTCTTGTAAACCCATGTTTTTATTTCATCATCGAGCGGGGCCATACTTTTGTTTATCCTAAAGACCTAGCGCTTTAATTATTTATCCTAAGTCTAGATGCCCCGCAAGCCTTTTTATTTTAAAAAAATCACATGTCATGTAACTCCACTTTGATCTGACAGACAACGCTTTGCCTTAACCCCAAGATGTGTTTGATCTACCATTCAAGGCAATACACCTGGTGAACACTTGTCCCAGTGGGTCTGGATGAAGTCAGACAAGTTAAAGTAAAAGGCAAGCACGTTAGACTTGATCATGTAGTTGGCGCAAAGCCTCAGCAGAAAGATGATAAAGATCTATTCATTAAGGCATTACGCCTAAGTAATACATAGCATATGGCGGGCCCTTCTCAATAATAAAGGATAAAGTAAAAGTGATGCAACTTAAAGTTCATCCAATGGTTGGCATAAAGCCTCAAGTCAAAGATGCAGTTCGATTAACTATTACAACATTGCACCTTTCCACCACATGTCCCAAGTGGGTTTGACTCTGCACTTAAGGTAAAGAAAAAGCGTTCATGTTAGGTCTGATCGTGCGGCTGGCGCATTGCCTGAGGTCAGAGATGTAAAGGGTTTAGTCATTAAGGTTTTGCGCCTGAGTGACACATGTCCTATCCCAGAGGTTATACCGGTAGTCATTAAAGTGGTGGTTAAGTAACTTGTGGTCAAGTCAAATCAAATCCTATGGTTGGTGTGATTCCTCAATCACAATATGCATAATAGATAATCTTTGAGGCATTACGCCTTGCGGCCACGTGTCCTTCCCAAGTTTGTGGGGCCTGCAATTATGAAGTTGGTGATAAGGTTAATGTGTAGTCAAGTGAGTTTTAATTTAACAAATGGCATAAAGCCTCAGAGGAAAGATGATCGTGGTCTAGTCTTTAAGGCATTGCGCCAGAATGACACTTGGATAAATGATGGGACCCGGCCAAAACTAAAGGAAGGTAAAAGGAAGACAATTTTAAAAGGATCCAACGATGCGAGCGTAAAGCCTTAAGCTAGAGATGTAAGGATATTAATCTTCAAGGAATTACGCCTAGGTGACACGTATCATAAGTGAGATCATGGGCCGTGTGTTGTAAAGGAATGTAAAGGTGCTGCAAGCTTATGCGTGCATGCACAAAGTTGGGTGCCAATTCTGCGAAAGTCTAGGGCCAAAAAAATTGGCAAATGAAAACAGGTACCTATTTTATTAGAAATGGGTGCCTGTTATGCTTTGGGTGCCCGAGCCGTAAATATAAAATGGGCACCCATTTACAAAATGGGCACCCATTTACAAAATGGGTGCCCGTTTCAGTTCGGGTACCCAGGACAAAATGGGCACCCTTTTTTTAAAAAAATGGGCACCCATTTTGTAAAATTATTTAATTTTTCTTTTAAACCATTTTGAAAGTCATTTTTACAACTTGCAAAATGGAATCACATTTTACTGCAGTCGGGTGCCCGTTTTGAGAGCTACGACTGACCCCCTTGCTGTTATTTTTTTAGTCCAGGTACACATTGTTGTTTTTTCTTAAAATTATTATTTATTGTTGCTTTTAATTAGTTTAATGTTTAATGTTTAAAGTGTTTTTTTAATAGGATTAAAATTAATTTTTATGTTTAGTGTTATTTTTATTTGTCAATTATTGTAGAAAACAATAAAACTTTCTAAACTTATTTAAACCCTAGGTAGAAAACTAAAACCTAAACCTAAACCTAAACCTAAACACAACAGAAACAAGAAACCCTAGGTAGAAAGCACAAATATAAACCTAGACGCAACTGAAAACAAAATTGTAAACCCTAGGTCCAAAAAACAAAACAATACTCTCTCTCTCATATGTAGAACTAGTTTAATGTTTAATGTTCAATCTGTATTATGTTTAAAGTTTAGTTTTTAATAGGATTAAAGTAAATTGTTAGGTTTAGTTTTATTTTACTTTGTAAATTATTGTAGAAAACAATAAAACTTTCAAAACTTAAAACCCTAGGTAGAAAACCTAAACCTAAACCTAAACACAACTCAAACAAGAAACCCTAGGTAAAAAATAAAAATGTAAACCTAGACACAACTGAAAACAAAATTGTAAACCCTAGGTCTAGAAAATAGATAATAAACTCTCACTCTCTCTCTCATAAGAAAAGTGATAAGACATAAAAATACCTAATACATACTAATAAGATATATTAAGACCTCATTTAGGATCAATAAGATGTATTAAGACCTAATTTTGGACCAAATAGGATCTCTCTCTCTCTCTCTATTATGTTTTTTAATTTATATTTCTAAATTAAATGTTGCATTTAATTATAAGTCTAAATTAGATCTTTGTAAGGTAAAATGTAAATTATATAGTAATTGTCAATTTTCATGTTTGTATACATTTGAAAATTATGTACCCATGGATCATTTTGATAGTGAGGAGCTTTTAGTTGAGTAGACACCTCCACCTCCACCCCCCCTCCACCTCCACCTCCACCTCCACCCACTCCTACAGAGTTGAGGGAGAACATTAGGAGAAATTAATACCATTAGATGAGAGCCTCGTCCACCTCCACCACTACTATGCCTTGCAGATAGCATGCAAGGAATTCTAGATTCAAAGCAATCATTAAAATCTAAGCTGGATAGTTATCAGTCATGGAGGGACTGCATGCGTGCATTTTATATTGACAGCTATTCTTATAAAGAGGTCAATGATTTAAATATTACCAAAAATTATTTGAAACCTTATTTTGTGAACCCTAAAACGGGCGAGGAGATAGTTGGCAAGAAGCCATGCATTTCTATTAGATAGTGTTAGCACCCATAGATAGATACATATTTTTAGAAGTGGTGGTGGATATTATTTGACCATCTACCACACGCCAATCATGAGGTCCCCCTATATTTTTTGAAAAAGTTATGGGCTAAATTTGAATTGGGTAGGAAACCCAATTACTTTGATAAGAGAGATTTCTAGGGGGTCAGTTGGGGTATGCTATAGAGCAAGCCAGGGGCCAAATTGAGTGATAGAACAAGAAATCTTGTGCTTAATGAGCCCCTTGTTCCTCTTCCTACTTCTTTAGTTCCTGCACCTATCCACCATCAAGCAATGCACTCAGCTCTTGGTTCATTGAGTGCCCTTTCAGGCAATTTGTTAGAGCAGATGACCTAGGCAAGGGTTTCCCCTAGCATAGCACATGTTTGCACGAGCTGCAAGGATATATGAAGGGGTCCCCAGAGTGAGCCTAATGGTGATGGTACTGCCCATGGTGGATATGATGATGTTGACGGTGGCGTACAGGGTGATGTTGACGCTGGCGTACATGGTGATGTTGGAGATGACATCACATCATATGTTGATTTTCTATGTACATACAAAAATCATCTTGTAGAGGTCAATTTAATTATTTAATTGATAGCACAATATTAAAGTACATATTTATACACATATCAACCATAACATTTGAATTTTTGGTGAATAAAGGAGGGTTGACACTAGTTCATTCAATGATCGTCATCATATCACTTCTATACCTCAAGATATTGGCCACCATTTCATGGTATGCACTTTCATCTAGATACATAGATAAGTACATATTTTACCACTTGTTCATGGTATGCACTTTCAATTGATGATGTGTTCGATATATTTTTTGCAATTTTTTAGGGTTCCTCATGTAATACTGAGGTGGACAATTGCTCGTGCTCCACCCCACTGGTCACTGAAATTATTTTAGCCCTATTTCAAAAATTTTATGGTTCCAAGCTCTTTCCTATTGTCTCTATAAATTTTTCTACCCTCTGGCTAAAGCCCTAAGTCTTGTTATGTCAAAATTTGGCTAAAACCCTAAACCCTTCAAGACTTGATCTATTTTGCAATTACCTTTTTGAGCCACTTAAAGGTCTTTTAAGTCGTGTGCGTATTTTTTTTTTCCATTGTCGCATGATCTCGTAACCAAGACTAAATATTCCATTTCCTTTCGATATTTCATGCACATCGTTGATCTGTCATAGCCTTGTTCTAAATCTTGTGGTTGGTGCTAGATCTCGCAATGTTTCACTGATGTCATAGAAAGTCTCCAGATTTTGCGCAAACTATTAATCAGGTTCTTTTCATGTATTCATCTTACGATTGGCACTAGATCTTGTTCTTAACCCATACTTAATATATATTTTTAGCGACTCAGAGATCCATTTAGTCACGAAATATCCATATATGGTCATGGTTAGTTGTGGTTAAGACAGAGCCAGGTGGAGTTTGTGCGGATATGATTTGGACCATTTATCAGTGAAAGAATCAAGGGTTGTTGCGTGATTGCCAGATAAATTGATCAAGTACAAAAGGAATGAAAGATTAAACATGCATAATCGATCTTGTTTCAATCTTGTGGCTCGCATGTAATATCTGAGAAAACCATGAGTCAAGATATACTTTCCGTGACTACGAGACTTAGTTGGTCGCGAGATCTCTAGATAGACCTTGGGTCAAGACATGGTTACTTTTTCTCTTTGGTCACCAGATCTCTAAATGTAATTATAGTTAAGTTAAATGTCTCAAGATCTAGCGATATTTATTGATGCAGTGTTGATCGTGTGGTTCATGTTTAATCTCATAGTGAAATGGTCAAGTACATATATATCATGAGATTCAACATTGATAGTCGATGGAGATCAAGATCTGTGGTTTGCGCTCAATCTCAGAATAGACTCAAGGTTAAAGATATGTTCTGGCAACTTGGAGATCTCTTTATTCATGGGATCTCACAATAGAATAGAGTTCAAGCATGGTTAAGTTCAATTTTAGGTCAGGTTTACTTTGAGATTAAATGTTGATCGTTGAAATATGGTATGATCAAGGGTTTTCATGTAATCTCTAAGTGTTTTGAGAAAGTACAGAAAGATTCAGTGATCAAGCATAGACTGTCAATGTTATTTTGATCTTACGATTGGCATGAAGTCTCTGAATAAACTCAAGGTTAAGTAATTCATTCAACACTTGCAATATCTATTCAGTTGTTGAATCTTTGAATCACTAGGGTTAGGAAATGCAACTCAGAGTTTAGGTGCAGTATGCATGGACATGATCATAGCCGTCAATCAGGATCTCATGTTGTCGTGTGCGTGTGTAATCTCATAATAAACTCAAATTTAATAAAATATATCTGGCAAATTGGAGATAGCCTTAGTTACGCAATCTCATGATTTGACCTGACTCAAGTAAAGTTAATATTGGGGTTGCATGGATAAGTTCTGAACTGTAGATGCCAAGGAAGATCAAGGGTATATGCTAAATCTCTAGATCGAGTCAACAAGTCAAAGACCATTCAGTGATTCAGTAGAAATCTGATCATGATTAAAGTTAACTTGCCATGGCTATGTATTATCTTCCAGTCGCACAATCTCCAGATGAAGCTTAGGTTAAGTGGTGAGCTTAGAGTCTTGACAAGATGATGCCACATGTTCCAAAGAAAGATGAATTTGATGGTTGGTGCATGATCTCTAAATATAACTTGAGTTAATAAAATTGTTCAGTGTTTTAGAGACTGCGCAGTCACCCAATCTCTAGATAGACTCAGAGTTAAGAAAAGTTACCCATGGTTGAGTTCAGGGTTTGCATAGTTTTAATCATGGTCGCTCATCATGACCAAGATTGTATGGCCTATGCTTAATCTCACAAAGTGACTATAGTTAGCGGAGGCATTCCATGAGTTCGAGTATCCCTTTAGTAGTGCAATCTCCAGATGAACCTCAGTTAGGATAAAGTTAATGTGAAGTTGCTATGGATATGATTAGAGTCATTATTTTGCATGAAGATCTAGTGGTATGTGTGAAATCTCATGATATACCCATGGTTAATCAAAACATTTAGAGACTTGGAGATTACCTAGTTGCATAATCTCTAGATAAAACCAAGGTTAAAGACTAGTTAAAGATCAGTTAAAGGCTAAGGATGAAGATAGATTAAAGTGAAATCAAGTTGAATAAGATCCGATGGAGGGTGTAAAGCCTTAAATATAAAGTGATCGCGATCTACTCATTAAGGCATTACACCTTGTTTCCGCATGTCCAATCAAATTTTGAGCCTGGGTAACTTAAAAAGATTAGTGGTCATGTTTTAAAGTTGTACAAGGATTCAATCTCAGCAGTCCAAAGTCTTATCCGCGCCACCTGTGACTGTTATAACTATAATTTAAATATTTGAATCTATTCTCAAAGAGTTTCATGATGGTGGACTCAAATTTGATCTCAGAGCTATAAATACTACAATCTAATCTTATGGATCGATTCTAAATAGTTGTTGAAGACCAAAAGGGTTGAAATCTGATATGCTAAGATGCATTTAAGATCATAGTTGATAGATATAGTTTTATAATCAGAGGATAAATGCACAGATCCACCTGGTCTTTTCTGCATTTATGTGAGCTACTCTTAGAGTCATACCTTGGGAATTCTTCAACTTTAGGGTACTGCGCTCACATCCATGGATTAGGGAAAATTGATTGCAGATAAGATTGCACAGATTGAAGAGAAGATAGGGTTTCAAATTGACAATAGAATTGAATGTTGACATGATTGGTTGTAAACCCTAACCCTAAATGGTTTGAAGCTTGTAGCATTCTTGTTCCTATAAAAGAATATTGAAGACCATTTAGTAGGGGCTGGAGAATTGGGAGAAATATTGTAAAGCATTAGGCTTGTATTTTTGTTTCCAGTCTAGGATATAGTAGATGTGTTTTTAGTTTGTATATTTGAGATAGAATAGAAATCTCATGATCTTTTGCATATTATTGAACTGTGTATTTCCTTGTCATATTGTTGGGTATGTGCAGGATCATGGTATGCCAAACGGGTCCTTAAGTGGCAATGAAAATTTAGAAAATCAAGGTTAGGCAAGTTCACATAAAAACTTGAACATGTTATCAACCTTATATAAAAAATATGTAAGAAGAGAATTTGTAGAAAATTGAATGTAGTTTCTAAGATACTAGCCCTTTTTTGAAAGAAAAAAAAAACTATTCTATATGGTAAAAATTTCAAATTTCAATGCAGTAGTATGAAAATTTCAGGAAAAAGATAAGAAGTAGGTGTATGTCTGAACACCTTAAACACAATCAAATGATAATATTTTTTTACTCATCTCCAGATGTGACACATATTTTTTGCAATTTTTTTCTAAGTAAATAATTAATTATGATTTTTCTACTACAAATTTTCTGGAATATACAAAATCTCGTGTCTGACCACCTTAACTTAGTCTAAACTTCATCAAATTGAAATTTTTTAATTTTTTAATTGTAGTAGGTAAATCATAGAATGTGACTCAAGTTTCAGATTTCAAAAATGTTATACCATTTGAAAGTTATAGTTATTTTTCAAACAGTCTATCAAGCAGGACTAAAAAGATAGGAAGTAGGTGTATGTTTGACCACCTTAAACACAATCAAATGATAATATTTTTTTACTAGATTCTAGATATAAGTAGTAGACTCATGTCCGGATGTGACGCATATTTTTTTATAATTTTTTTCCAATTAAATAATTAATTATGATTTTTCCTTTAAAAAAATTTTGAAATATAAAAGCTCCCGTGTCTGACCACCTTAACTTAGTCTAAACTTCATCAATTTGAATTTTTTTTCTTTTTTTCTTGTGGTAGGTAAAGCATAGAATGTGACATATGTTGGAGATTTAAAAAATATTATACCATTTGAAATTTATATTTGTTTCTCAATCAATCTACCAATCAAGACTTCTTTTCACATTGCCACTTTTTGGAAACAAGTTTTCATCATGCTTAATATAAGTGTTCTCAGGTTTTAAGTCTCTCCATTGTGACATCTCTATGAATTATAAGTTTTCTGGCTTACTGTATAAGTTCATCTTATACATATGTATATTCCACATGTCTTTGATCAAGGATCAAATTAAAATGCTTTGGATATTACATTGATTCTATCTGGATTATCTTAAGGATCTTGTAGTGTGTGATCTGAGATATTTATGTTTATGACTTTGAATCTTTACCAATAGGTTGTTTTAGTTGCAGTATTATATTTAGGAGTTTACCCAATGGATAAGGTACTGATCTAAAGCAAACTATATTATTTGGAGATATATATCTGAACTGGTTTGGCTATATTGTGTCCCCAAACTTACATCAAAACAATTTCATGTCCCTTTATGTTTTGCAGTTGTTGTATTTATTCCACCATGGTAGTGAAGAGACAATAAGTGAGTGGTTACCATTTAGTACTTACTTGTTATTAATCTGTTGTAATTATCTAGAGTTGTAATGAGTTATAGAAGTTGAATATTTGCTTAGATTAGGTGCACCCACCTTGGTTTTGCAAAGACATAAGTGTAGAGGATAGTCTTTTCCTATAGTTGATCCAGTTACCCTATGGAGCTCTCATGCTTGGAGTTAACCATTCCTAAAAATACTCTCAGCATATAATAGTTTCTATAATAGCATAACAATTTTAAACGCCAACAGAATCAGCCTCATATACATTTAGTATGGTTTACATTCATGAATTTAAAGTGTTTATATGCTTACTAATTTTTGTACAACTTTTATTTGTGCTTATACTTTTTGCAATTGTAGGACTTTGGATTGTTGCATGTCACATCACATTTATGTTCTGACTCATTAGTGACACTGGCTATGCGTCAAACATCTAACGTAAATGCTTATGTTTGATAAATTTATAGTCAAGTTAAATATAGATCATAATAATTTATGTATATACAAGTTTTCAATTTATGGTTTAAATATGTTGTTCAGGTGGACACCACCATGAATCTTTGCATGGCTATAGGATTGATCCAAATGTAGCCATCAACATTGTCCTTTGAGGTCATGATTAAAATTAATTTTGCATTGTCTATTGCATACATATCTTTTATAGGTCTCGGTTATCAAAATTTTGTAATGTTTGTTTTTACACGACTTGACTACATCAACTTTTGATGTTGCTGAGACAGGACCTCCTTGTCCCACTGAGGGCATTAGACCGCACATACACATGGTAAAATTTTAAATATATTCATTAATGTTATTTTTTAAATAGTTAAGTGAAATATGCAAGTCATTTGAATTATATATGTATTATTTCACTCTTTTTTAAATAGGACTTGACTGCATCTACTGCTGATGTTGCTAAGAGAGGACCTCCTTGTCCCACTTAGGGCATTGCACCACATGGACACAGTGTAAAATTTGAAATGTTCATTAATATTATTTTTACTTATGAAACACACATGATCTTCTGATGGGATCTTTTAAAAATGTATAGGAGGATGAGGTGCATCCCAATCACCTTCACGTGGAGTGAAGAGGACTGCAGATCAGCTAGATGAGCAAAGTTAGACATTTTTATTATATGATGGACATTTTATACTCTTTTTTTCACATGTTAGAGCTTGTTATACATGTTATCAGGAATTTTTATCATGTTATTTGGACTTGTGTTATCAATAATTTTTATCGTATTATTTATATCATATTATTTGGACTTGTTTTATCAGTACTTTTTATCATGTTATTTGGACTTTTGTTATCAGGACTTGTTATTATATATTATCACGACTTGTTATCATATTATTTGTACTTGTGGTTTGAATCTAGATATATATGAGTTTACATGTAATATATGAGCTTTTCTAAATATCAATTGTAATTAAATATCAATTGTAATTTTATCATTAATAGTATTCAATTGTAGTTATTTAATTAAATATCAATTATAATTGAAAAGAGCAATTGATTTTAAAAATATCATTAATCAAATAAATTATTAAATATAATTGGCATGCAACAATATATATAGATGTAAGTAATATTGACTTCAAGATTAATTTGAACTATGAAATATGGATGTACAAATAACTAGATATCATTATCCATTAGTGAATGTATAGGACAATATAAAACTATGCAATCAACTTATATTTAAAAGAAAACTGGACATGAATAAAAGTGAGCTCATGTGTTTTATAAAACCAAAATTGGATGAATACAAGTGTGAATTGAACTACATAAATAGTTCATATCTATGTTCTTCTAGAGGTCTTACATCATAAAAATGAATGTTGAAAATATGTATATTTAAATATAAAATTCATTTATAGGATCCAAAAGTTAAATAAATGAATTGCATTCACCTAGTATTACAACTTTGATTAGCGAAAAGTTGTAAAATGCACAAGTTTTCTGACATGTATGTTGTCCAATTATACTCTAGACACCTGAAAACTAAAGTAATTAGCTCTACATATGAGACTTGAAAGAGGACTTGTCTACATATAAAAATAAAATAATTAACGAAAACTTACATCTATAAATTTGATTCAACCTATTGTCCCATCAACATCCTCTCTTTTTTGCAATGCGTCTATGATTGCCTCATGCTCTTCCATTGAAAGTGTCCATAATATTTTATTAGTAGGTCTCCCTTTGTATCTTTGAAATTTGATATTTGTTGCCACTACCAAATGGGAATAATGTACAATATTATTTTCTAATTGGTAGTCTTCAAAATCTGGCAAACCATTCCTTCTTGTTAGGTATTTGCGTAGCCATGTACCAACAACCACAAAAAACCCAATTGGATATTGAAAACCATCATCATCTACTTTATAACATATCAATTTTTTCTTATGTTCTACACATCGAGCTAGCCAATAATTAGTCTACTCTTCATTATCCTTAGGTGCAACTACAACATACACATGTCCTGGAAAAAAAAATTAAGTACATGTACAAATAAAAATTCTTAGATGTTTATTTCAAATACAATCACAAATCATATGACATACATTAATAATATAGTTTAAAGTTTTACAAGAAATTGAATTAAATTACCAGGTTGTATGAGGTCTGAAACACGATCATAATCTTCTGATGCAAACACATTATTTAGGTCTTTCTTTCTTGTATCATCTTGATCTTTTTTCTCACTAGGTGTTAAGGATTTGTGTTTCCATTCTTCAACCCATTCCATATTCTCTCATTCTTCCCATTCACCTGCAACACAAAATTGACAAAAATATACAAGCTCCGTAGTCCATATAGTCCAATTATTAGAATTAGAATTCATAAATGAATGCCATTTAGAACACCCGCTGATTGTATCATAGTCATATCTTGAAAGGATATTATTCTCTTCAACTAGCCAAAAGAAACATCTGATTGTAGAGTTATGACCTGATCGTGTAGACAAACTTGTTTTACACCACTCAACAATTGCATGTGCATCTTTAAATTTTGCCTTTTCCTGAAATGTGAGTTGCTCTCTACATAGGGCTCTCTTAACACATGCATCGGAACCATCGTGTTCTCCTTTACCATGTACATCCTCAAAAAAAATCTAAATATGTTGGACATTAATTTTCTTATGTGTCCTACTCAACCAATAAAACATTCTAGCATTCTTGAATTGCCATGTGCAATTATCTGACCATATTAGATATTGTGTTATATGAATTTCTCTCTCCCTTAAGTTCTCGTAAAAGGTCTTAAAGCAATACTGGACAAACTCTAATGAGTGAAATTTATTATCAGTCATATAGAAATGATACTCTCTCAAAATTCTTCTATCCTCTTCTATAATATCAGGTGGATTCCTATAAATAATATGAACAAACATTGTTACTTGCACTAAATTATAATATTGTGATTAGATCTCATCTTTAAAGGCTTTTGCAGATTTAAATTTTCCTGCAAGATTAAGTTGTATAAAAAATAGTTCAATCACATAACAATTTAATGTAAGTAATCAATAAGAATGAAAATGAATTGAAGTGCATAAACTTACCTGCACAACCATCAGACCAAAT
Organism: Thuja plicata; assembly: GCA_018584345.1. Classification (NCBI taxonomy): domain Eukaryota; kingdom Viridiplantae; phylum Streptophyta; class Pinopsida; order Cupressales; family Cupressaceae; genus Thuja; species Thuja plicata. The sequence continues at coordinate 3,321,110 of MU224422.1, forward strand.
CTAGTGTTGTGAAACTTTTATCCTGCGATTCACAATATCTTCAAAATACATTGCAAAAAAATGAGCCACATAGCTCTTATTATGAACTTTATCATTGCTAATATAGAAATGAACCTCCTTGATGATAATGCGTTCATTTGGATTGGTACTTTCTACCTCATCCAAATCAAATTGTGTGTGTCTATAGGTCACATGGACAAATATTGCAACTTGATCAGAATGATAATATTGACTTTGAAGCTCTTTTTGAGGAGAGAATGTATAGTTCTCCGCAAAATCTACAACTGAAAGAATACAACCAGGTGGAAAACAATTTTTGAAATCACAAAACTGTTTAGCTTGCCATCATGCACCATGACAATGCTAGATATTTGGATAAATTATAGTAAAAAACCTGGTCATAAAATCAAGGTAGGGAAATTCACTCTCCTTCAATAAAATTTTTTTGGATTCATCTCCTGACTTAGTTCGGTATGTCTCATATTCAAGTCTCTTCCACAAAACTAGCGTTGCAAAATTAATATTCTCAATTTGCAATGGAAATTTATGTAAATATCCACAATCACTGCATGCAATCTTTATACATTATACTTTGAACTCATTTGAATCTTCTAATTTCTCACATAAAATAGACTTCGCAAATTGTGTCGTACTTCCAGAGATGACCATATCTAGAATAAGTACTGCCATAACCTTTTTATAGGATTACAAATATAGATGAAACTCAACATGATTTCAGCAACAACTTTCACGTACCTTATTTATGCATACAAAGCAAGGGCGCAATCTCTCAAACATTCTTTGACATATTTTCACATATGAAAATTCTTGCTTGAATGATTCAAACAATTCACTTTGTGTTGTATCTATGAAATGTTTTGGGTGTGCAGTTTTCATACCGGTCTCTTCATCTTTCATCTATGTAGTATCCCTTCTATTAGAAGAAACATGAGAGTGAGTGGTCCAATATTCAATGACCTATCTTTTTACATCTTCAGAAATCTTGTCTTTTCAAGGAAGTCTACAAACATTAACCCAATTCTTTTGAATATTTTCATCTAACATATTTCTCTTCCTGATATATCTTTGAACAATTCTTCTAGATACATTGAGTAAATCAGAAATTGCAAGTACTTGTTTTCTCTATGTCAACCTCCTACTAGATAAAGTAGTCATCAATGCTCTATGTGCAACACTTAAATTAGCTCCTCGACTTGAGTTGTTAATGTCGTTCAATGCATCTTGCAAATTTTCAACTATTGTTTCAATTTGCATTGTCTCCTGAGTTTTTCTTGTTATTAACACCTAACAACTCGAAAACAAGAGTCATTTATTTTTTCCTGAATAACCTGACAAATAATTGTGCTTTTCCAATCAGACTTTACTTTGAAAATATTCATCCCAAATCTTTTTCCATTATTTTTTTTATTGTCCTTTGAGGTACCAATTTGTCAGATGAAAATTGACTGAAAAATGATTCCTCATTCATCTCTATCAAATTGCCCATATCAAAAGGAATTTTGGTTGGAAAGTGACAATGCAAGCAATTGTTATTTTTTCATTACTGTCAAAACTTTACTGGTGAGACTATTATTATCTGTTTGAGTACCATATCTATTGTTGATGGAGAAGATTTAACAAGAAGACCAAGTAAATGGTTGAGTTAAGGCAAATAAAAGGGTACTTCATCAGTTGGCACTCTGGCAAAGTAATTAGTTGTTTATCTTTTAAAGATAGTTTTTCTAGTTGTTCCATGTTGAGCAAAGTTTCTTGTGTCGAGCAAAGTTGCTTGTGCCAAGTAAATTTTCTCGTGACGAGTAAATTTGTTCATTGCTGAGCACCATTGAAATTGCCGAGCGAAAACAGTGATGTTGGATGACTTATAGAAATTTGATTAATGATGAGATTTGAGATCTCTAGCTGACCTAGTTAATTTTATTGGGATATGTAATGTTAATTAAAGATTGATCCACATCATTTAATGTATGGGTAACCATAATTAATGCATGGTTTCAAGATTTAATTAGAGACTACTTTGGAGAAGTAAATGAATGTAAAGATGGGATGATCCATTGGATCTGACCTAACCTAAGATTTACGATATTGTTTAAATGGAAAATTTTTTATCTGACCTAAACAGAGAGGTATATGATAACCTCAAGGGTTTATTCATTAAATGAGATGAGGATGCTGATAAATGAAAAGTGAATGCAAAAGAGTTGCATAGTTGATTTAATGTTTAGCATAATCTGGTAGAGAAGGCTAAATACAGAAGCATAGAGTTGCATGTGTGATTGCTTGATGGATTTCCAAGAAGATCAAAAGGTTGAAATGACAATGCAGGCTATCTAGTAAGTCAACATTAGAGCTGTAATTGGATCTGAATTTTCAAAGTAAGTTGTATGTATCAAATCACAACTACTGATTACTTTCTAACCATTGTATCATTTAAACCCTTTAACAAGGTTGACCTAACAGTCATTTGTATAAATCCTCTAACAAGGTGATATTCAGGTGGAATGTTCTAAGTCCTCTAACAAGGCCACTCTTAACAGGGTGATTAAATCCTTTAACTAGGTCACACCTAACAGTGTGTTATTGTAACCTTTAATAGGGTTGGTTCCTCATATGGCATCACTTCAAAATAGTGAATACTTGGTAGCATGTTAATGGTGGTTTTTCCCATATTGGGTTTCCACATTAAATACTTGTGTCAACTTGTGTGAATACTTATGGTTTGCTTTACTATTATGTTTTTACAAGCTAATTTTAATTGACAGTAAACTGCATGATTAAAGTTGGTGACTTATGCTACTGCTGCCAAGTAGATCTAAAATACAGAAAGTTTTATTTTACTACATCTAGACCTAAGGATAACTAATTCCCCCCTCCCCTCTTAGTTATTCTAAATTCATTCTAACAATTGGTATCAGAGCTTTGGTCTCCTAAGTACAGTTTGAAGGTACTTGGAGCCAAAAGATCAAGATGTATAGGAAGGAGGTTCCTAAGCTAAACAAAGATAACTTCCCTGCATGGTAGATTTTGATGAAACTGTATTTAGCTAGTATTGGAGATGATGCTAAGTGACTTATTATAAATGCCTATGTACCACCTACTACTCTTCTCACAGCTGCTCAACTAAAAGAAAATCAAGAGCACAATCAAGCAATGTTGGAGATCGCCTCCTCATTGAGCTATTTAGATTTTGATGATATAAAGAGGTACACAAATGCAAAAGAGATGTGGGATAAAATTGCAACTATCTATGGGGGAGACACTAATGTGCTGAGAGCTAAATCAGAAAGTCTAAGAGGTAAGTTTGATGAAATGAAAATGCAAGAAGGTGAAATTGTTGTTCAGTACTATGATAGAGTAAAAGAAGTTGTAAATTCCATTAGAGGGGCTAATGGAACAATTGATGAAAACACCATAATGAGAAAGGTACTGAGGACTTTACTTCCTATATATGCTATTAGAGTTTTTTCAATTCAAGAATTGAGATGTACTCCTAACAACAATCTGAATCTGGAAATTTTGATAGGCAGACTCATTGCATTTGAAATGTCAAATTATGATAACTATAATCCACAAGGGATTGATTCTGCTTTTAGATCACAGCTAGTTCTCAACAAATCCAACAAAGGAAATAAATATGTGGATAGTGACAATGACACTTTTGATGACGATCTTGAAGAACTTGAAGCACTCATGGCAAAAAGACTATCCAGAGGAAAAGGAAAATACAGAGGTAAACTTCCTATCATTTGTTTTTCATGCAACAGAGTTGGTCATAGAGCCGCTAGATGTCCTAACAAGAATGAGAAGGATGAAATAAGGGACAAAAAATACAAGGAATACAAAGATAGAAAGGATGATTGAGACTTCAGGAAATATAAGGACTACAAAGACAAAGGTAAAAAATCCTGTTATATTGCTGAAGAAGCTTCTGAAAATAACACTGATAATTCTTATGACAATGATATAGAAGTTGTTTATGTTGCAATGAAAGAAGATTCTACTGATGATGAGAAAACTACACTAATCTCTTATATGAGAAAAAATGATCGTTGGATCATTGACAGTGGTTGTTCCCATCATATGACTGGTGACAAAGATAAGTTTGAAAATCTAAACCAATGTAAATGATGATATGTAAAATTTGGTAATGATGCACCATGTCTTATCAAAGGTAATGGATTGATTAACCTAATTGACAAAATTAGATGTGATGATGTGTATTGGGTTGATGATCTTAAATATAATTTGCTGAGTGTTGTACAGCTGAACACTGCTAGTTACAAAGTTGAATTCCATCACAGAAAAGCTAAGATCTATGACTCTACTAGAGAACTTGTTGGAAGTGGTGATCACACCAAAGGTAACTTATTTTATATAGATTTATCTAAAGAAACGTGTTTGTTTGCACAATACAATGATGTTTGGTTATGGCATAAGAGGTTGTGTCATGTAAACTTTGATAACCTGGTAAGCATAAGAAAACTAAAAAAGGTTAGAGGGCTACCTAAGTTAAAGAAACTTGAGAATGTTATGTGTAAACAATGTCAACTAGGAAAGATGACTAAGTCTAGTTTCAAGAGTAAAATACATGTATCAGAGGATATTTTAGAATTGGTCCATACTGATCTCTGTGGTCGCGTTGGAGAAAGAAGCTATTATGGTGACAAATAATTTATTCTATTTGCTGATGATTATTCAAGAATGATGATTGTAATGTTTCTTAAAGAAAAATCTAATGCATTCCAATTATTCAAATGGTACCTAGCTAAAGTTGAAAAGGAAACAGGCAAATATTTGAAATGCTTAAGATCTGACAGAGGTGGAGAGTTTATTTCTAATGAGTTTAATAGGTTCTGCAATGACCGAGGCATAAAGAGACAGATGTCTGCACCCAGGACTCCTCCACAAAATGGTATTGCTGAATGAAGAAACAGATCTATCATGGACTGTGTTAGAACACTAATGATGGAGAAAAATGTTGCACAGAAATACTATAAAGAGGCTGTAAGTATTGTAGTCTATACATTAAATAGAGTTCAAGTGAAGAAAGCTACAAATGCTACACCTTATGAACTTTGGTATGGTTATGCACCTAGTGTAAAGTCATTTTAAAGTCTGTGGAAGCAAATGTTTTATATTAAAAGACAATAGAAATTGAAAATAAGATGCTAAAGGAGAAGAAGACATATTCCTTGGTTATTCAACAAAAAGAAAAGCATACAAATATCTGAATTCTAATACTAAAAAAATTGTTGAAAGTGCAAATGTAAGAATTGATGAGTTTGCAGAAAGAAATGAAGCTGAAAGAACACAAGAGCCTAAAAGCTACATATCATTCACATATCTAGATGAGGAAGATTCTAATTCACTACCTGAGACTACTACTGAGCAACAACATGCACCTAATGAGTCACAAAGTGGTGTTGTCGAGCATCTAGAAGTGAATACCGAGCTATTTGATGGAGATGTCGAGTCACAAAATCAACCAGAACTGATTATTGACAATGAACCTAAAGCAAGGGCTGAGCCTACTCTAGAAAAATATATGAGAAGAAATCATAATTCTGATCAAATCATTGGATCAAAGGATTATGTAGTTATGACAAGAAGTAAGTTGAAAAATGACACATGTCTGTTATGTGAATTTGAGCCCAAAAAATGTGAAAGATACTTTAGATAATGAAGATTGGATACAAGCAATGAATGAGGAAATTGAAAAAATTGAGAAGAACAAAACTTGGACACTTGTAGCTAGGCCGAAGGACAAAAATGTAACTGGCACAAAGTGGGTATTCAGGAACAAGTTGAATGAACATGGAGATGTGACAAGAAAAAAAGCTAGATTGGTATACAAGGGTTATGCACAGGAGGAAGGAATTGACTACAATGAAACCTTCACCCCAGTTGCTAGATTGGAAGGTGTCAGAACCTTACTTGCTTATGAAACCTATAAAATATTCAAAGTATATCAGATGGATGTGAAATCTGCATTTCTCAATGGTATCTTGGAAGAAGAAGTGTATATAGAGCAAGCTGATGGTTTTATAGATCCAAACAAAAGGGATATGGTTTGTAGATTGCACAAAGCAATATATGGATTGAAGCAAGTGCCAAGAGCATAGTATGAGAGATTGCACAATTATCTGATCAAGATTGGATTTGCAATAACAAATGACAACAACCTGTACTTAAAGATAGAGAAAAACAAAGGTACACTATTGGCTGAAATTTTTGTACATGACATCATATTTAGTGGACAAGATGTGTTATGTCAAAAATTTGCAACAAAGATGCAAACTGAGTTTGAGATGTCTATGTTTGGTGAAATAAAATTCTTTGTTGGCTTACAAATTTATCAAATGAAGATTGGTATCTATATTACTCAATCTAAATATCTCAAAGAGATACTGACAACTTTTGGAATGGAAGAGTCCAAATCATAAGTACACCTATGGCTACTGGACAGAAGCTAACAAAAGATGATAACACAAAAGAAGTAAACCAAACACTTTGCGGATCTATGATTGGAAAAATACAGTATGTTGTACATAGTAAACCTGATATTTCCCTAGCTATTGGGATTGTTGCAAGATTTTCTACTGATCCCAAAGAAACCCACATGATGGTAGTAAAAAGGATTCTGAGATATTTAAAAGGAACTAATGACTATGGTCTATACTACAAAAAGAATGACAAGTTTGAACTCAGAGTTTATACTGATTCTGATTGGGCTGGAAATGTTGATGACAGAAAAAGCACTACTGGTGGAGCATTTCTTTTAGGAAAGAGATTGATCTCCTAGAAAAGTAAGAAACATAACTGCACCTCACAATCTATAGCTGAAGCTGAGTATGTGGCAGCAGCAGTTAACTGTTCTAACATTGTGTGGTTGAAGATACTACTAAAAGGTATGAAGGAAGAAATCACTGACCCAGTTGTCATATATTGTGATAAAATGAGTGCTATTAATATTTCCAAAAATCCTGTGATGCACTCAAAAACAAAGCATATAGCTATCAAGTATCATTACTTGAGGGAGCTAGTTCAGAACAAAGAAGTGAGATTGGATTATGTGAACACTAAATAACAATTAGTAGACATATTCACTAAAGCACTACCCAAGGATGCTCATGAGTATCTATGAGGTAAATTGGGGGTGATTCCCCTAACTGAGGCTAATTAAGTTCTGTATGGTACTGTTGCATCAAATGTTACATTCAAAATATTTGACACATTGATGCACAGTAAGTCACACTTTGGGATGCTGGCTAAAGTTGTGAAGATGAACAAGGACAGAAAAGGAAATCAGTCATAATCAAAGATGACAAGATCAGCATGATACTTAGGATGTACATGATAAATATTTTGATGTCTTTGGCATTGTTGTCAAAGAGGGAGAGATTACCATTGAACAGAAGAAGTTACTATAGAACATACTGAAGTGATTATCTACTCAGAGGGAGTCTATAGATGATTACAGTGTGATTAGACATAGAGGGAGAATTTTTTTTTTACAGATAAGAATCATAATGAAGCTAAAGACATAAATGAAGATTCATTCATATCAAGCAACATAGGTGAATTTTTAGATTGGTTGGTAACTATTCTTGTTAAATTATTGTTTTAATATTTTGTGTTGCCATCAATTCCAAAGAGGGAGATTGTTGAAAAATAACAATGCAAGCAATTGTTATTTTGTCATTGCTGTCAAACCTTTACTAGTGAGACTATTGTTATCTGTTTGAGTACCATATCTATTGTTGATGGAGAAGATTTAACAAGAAGACCAAGTGAATGGTTGAGTTAAGGCAAATAAAAGGGTACTTCATCAGTTGGCACTCTGGCAAAGTAATTAGTTGTTTATCTTTTAAAGACATTTTTTATGGCTATTCTGTGTCGAGCAAAGTTGCTTGTGTCGAGAAAAGTTGCTTGTGCCGAGTAAAATTGCTCGTGACGAGTAAAGTTGTTCATTACCGAGCACCATTGGAATTTTCGAGTGAAAATAGTGATGTTGGCCGACTTACAGAAATTTGATTAATGATTAGATTTGAGATCTCTTGCCGACCTAGTTAATTTTATTGGGATATGTAATGTTAATTAAATATTGATCCACGTCATTTAATGTATGGGTAACCGTAATTAATGCATGGTTTCAAGATTTAATTAGAGACTACTTTGGAGAAGTAAATGAATGTAAAGGTGGGATGATCTATTGGATCTGACCTAACCTAAGATCTACGATATTGTTTAAAGAGAAAAAGATTTATCTGACCAAAACAGAGAGGTATATGATAACCTCAAGGGGTTATTCATTCAAAGAGATGAGGATGCTGCTGAATGAAAAGTGAATGCAAAAGAGTTGCATAGTTGATTTACTGTTTAGCATAATCTGGCAGAGAAGGTTGAATACAAAATCATAGAGTTGCATGTGTGATTGCTTGACAGATTTCCAAGAAGATCAGAAGGTTGAAATGGCAATGCAGGCTATCCAGTAAGTTAGCATCAGGGTTGTAATTGGATCTGAATTTGCAAAGTAAGTTGTATGTATCAGATCACAACTACTGATTACTTTCTAACCATTGTATCAGTTAAATCCTTTAACAAGGTTGACCTAACAGTCATTTGTATAAATCCTCTAACAAGGTGGAATGTTCTAAGTCCTCTAACAAGGCCACTCTTGATAGGGTGATTAAATCCTTTAACCAGGTCACACCTAGCAGTGTGTTATTGTAACCTTTAATAGGGTTGGTTCCTTACAGGGCATCACTTCATAAGAGTGAATACTTGGTAGCATGTTACTGGTGGTTTTTCCCATATTGGGTTTCCACATTAAATTCTTGTGTCAACTTGTGTGAATACTTATGGTTTTCTTTACTGTTATGTTTTTACAAGCTAATTTCAATTGACAGTAAATTGCATGATTAAAGTCGTTGACTTATGCTACTGCTATCGAGTAGATCTAAAATACAAAATGTTTTATTTTACTACATCTAGACTTGAGGATAACTGATTCACCCCTCCCCTCTCAGTTCTTCTAAATTCATTCTAACAATATTTCCACCAATTTGTTCCTCTACTTGAATTGCATCTTCTTGAACTTCAACAGGGTCATCTTGATTATGTTTTGTATAACCTTTCATATTGTCATCCCTTTTTTGATCAATTTTTTTTAATCTGTTGGTTTTATTCCCCATTGCCCAAATTGTTCAAGTTGAGAGCTTCAATTCACCTGCATACACAAAACCATATACTCTTGATAAAAAAATTTAAAATGATATTGATACTTGTTCGTAAATTAATATTGAATAATGCTTTAATTAAAAACAAAAAAATCAAAAAAATACTAAAATTATAAAAAATACTAACCTACTTGATAATTTTAATTCGTAGTTGTCCTTTAATGCCAAAAAATATGCTTTAAAACTATTAAAAAAATGATTTTCTTCCAAAAACCTTTATTTTAATTCACAATTTAGAAAATTATATATTTTTTATTTTAAAAAAAATGTTTTAATATATGACATAAAGGGTCATGGTCACATGGTGACCATGTTTGGTCGGCCTTAGTTTCGGCCGAACCAGGTCCGAATGAAAGCATCTATGTGGCATCCCATGTGCCAACAACACAAGCAAAAAATGAGATTTTACAAAAAAGGTCTGTTTGGAGGATTTTTGCCACATCATAATTTAGCTTGTTTAAAATCTAAAAATACCCTTTTGTAGAGCTCGGAGTCTAGATTATGGTCATATAATTTTTATGGTGTTTTATATATATATATAATATATTGTAAGTTGAAGAAAACTCCAAGTAGGTATTTTAACATTCAAGTACATGCTTGTTCGAAAAAATAAAAAAATTAGCAAATCATGTCGAAAAAATTTACAACTTATATTTAACACTAGAGGAGAGAGTCTTCTTCAAGAATATGTAATTTTTTTTTGTATTTGGTTTAGATTTTCTAGGGCAAATGTGGAGGGAGAAAAAAACTATTAATTTCGGGTAACTCCGACTTTGAATAGTTATAACAGACAAAATATATACCAAAAACCAATCTTTCTTTTTTTATGCACTAGCTGTACATGTCATCTAAAACATATTCTAAAATCAGAAGAAAAAAAGATTATTTGCATATATTAAGTTGGAGGGAACTAGACCTTACATTTTCAGCATTTTTTGAGCAATTAAAAAATGGACTTCAAAAATTTAAAAACTAGGTCAATGCTTATTCAAAATTTTTTTTTAAAAATTATAGGCATAAACTACATCCAATTTTACACATTTCATTAATTTACATCATTTTCAAATTCTAAACACAAATGTCACTTTTATGTCATTAAAGTTTAATAGTTTTGCATGTCGTGGTCCTCTTCCTTTGTTAAAGTGTGACGCCTGGTTTGTACTTTTACCCATCAAGATGTTGATTGATTTCATTTAAGCTTGTAATTCTTTCTTCTATTATGTCTGATGCTTTACTTGTAGTAGATCTTGATGACTCAAAGAAATCTGGTATCTCTTATTCATGGTAATCTGTTTTCTTACAGTGAGATGCCATAATATTTCTTTCATCTAAAAGCTATCTCATCTTGATTCTAGCTTCTTTATACTACTCGTAGAAGATCTGAATTTTTAGCTTTTGATTCTCAATGCTCTTGTCAAGTCTGTACTTATCCATTGTGTGATCTTTTCTCTTTAGTCTTTAAGATTTTCAAATAAGAGATCTAGCTCTGATACCAATTGTTAGAATTAATGGAAATTGTGTACTGAAAGGGGAGGGGTAAATCAGTACCTCTAAAACTTTCTTATCTTTTATCAATTAACCTTTATGTAATCAATTGTATATCCAACCATTTGTTCTATACTATCTTTGTGTAATACATATCAATTCTTTAACTTAGAAAACATGTGAAAATTCATAGAAACATTCATTAAAGTAATTGACACATAACACAAGATATGATAATGCAGAAAACTCCTCTTAGGAAGTAAGAAAATGCGGTGGGGATGGCACCCACGCATTCTTCACTATCTGCAGATTGGAAGGGGCTTGTTAAGGCTTACAATTTTATCACCTCTGATGATCTACCCTGTTACGAGTATCTGTGGAGACCTGTTAAACTCTACTCTGTTAAGAGCTTTAGCAACACTGGTTAGTGTACACTTGGTTAAGAGATTTACAATAGGATTGTTAAATCCACCTTCCTTGAAAGGAATTTTACACTTTTCTTCACTTGTTAGAATGAAAGAAAATTACACTTTTACCTAAGTGTATGCAATCTCCTATCGTTGATTACAGATCCATTCAAGATTACATGTATAAGTGTATCACCTAATGTGATTGAATAATACCTCTGTTGTTTGGTAGCCTCTGTCTTTGTTCTTGATAACCAAATTCACCATTTTCTCTTTTGCTTCTTAAAACTCTCAGTTCGATCCATAGATGTGATAATTCACTACATTCATCCTCACATCCTCTCATAATACATGATTACAACATCTATTTATAAGATAATATGACCTAATATAGTTTCATATATTACAACATTAACTCTATGATCATAGGTTTACAACTTGAACTTGATCTCCTAGTCTATATGTTTTAAATCAGTTAGACTGATTAAAACACTTACATTAATATTTCTTGTCCGTTAAGTAATGGTTTTAAAACAAAAACAAAACTCTATGAATAGAATATAATTGTTTTATCTAACGTGTAAGTCAGATCCACTTTTTTCTGGGATGTAACTAACTTTCTGTGTCTGATGCTTAGTCTGCATAGAAATCAGTTTGCCTATCTTTCGGTGATCCTTTGAATTAACTGTCTGTCAGGTTCCCTTGCCCTATTGGGTTCCTATGTTTTTGCTCTTTTGATTTTTCTTGAGATTTGTCTCGTCGAGTGTCTTTGTCAGGATTTATACACCCTAGCGTATCACCAGGGGGAGCCCCAGTGATCTTTGTTAAAAAGAAGGATGGTACCTTGCGACTATGTATTGATTATAGAATGCTCAACAAAGTGACCATTAAAAATAGGTATCCTCTTCCACGAATATAGGAGTTATTTGATCAAATGAAAGGTGCTACTGTGTTTTCCAAGATTGATTTGAGATCTGGATATCATTAGCTCCGGATTAAGGATGAGGACATATCAAAAACTGCTTTCAAAACACGGTATGGGCATTATGAGTTCGTTGTCCTACCTTTTGGATTAACGAATGCTCATGCTACTTTTATGAACCTTATGAATAGTGTTTTCAGAGACTGTTTAGATAAGTTTTTGGAGATTTTTATAGATGACATTCTGAATTACTCTAAGAACATGGAAGAACATGAAGAGCACTTGTGCATAGTCTTACAACGTCTAAGAGATAGGAAATTGTATGGCAAGCTATCCAAGTGTTCGTTTTATCAGAAAGAGATTCATTATCTAGGGCACATCATATCTGTAGATGGAATTGCAGTAGATCCTGCCAAGATTAAGGCTATAATTGAATGGCCTGCTCCTAGCAATGTGAGCGAAGTTTGAAGTTTCATGGGATTGGCTAGTTACTATAGGAAATTTGTGGAGGGATTTTCCAAGAAAACTGCTCCCATTACATCTCTACAGAGAAAAGGGAAATGATTTGAGTGGACAGAGACATGTGAGAAAGGCTTTCAGTTATTGAAATAGAAGCTCACGTCCGGTCCCATTTTAGTTGTACCTGACCCTAATGGATAGTTCACTATGATTATAGATGCTTTAGGAGAGGGTTTGGGTGGTGTGCTGATGCAAGATGGAAGAGTAGTGGGTTATGAGTCAAGGAAACTGAAACAACATGAGGTAAATTATGCCCCACATGATTTGGAATTGGCTTCTATTGTACATCCATTACAGATGTGGAGGCACTACCTATTGGGTAAGACTTTTCAGGTAAAGACAAACCATATGGGACTGAGATATATTTTCATGCAGCCCAATCTGAATGCCAGGCAGAGACGTTGGTTAGAGTTTATGAGCAAATACGATTTTGGAATTGAATACATTAAAGGGAAAGAGAATAGAGTAGCAGATGCTCTTAGCAAGAGAAGGCATATTTCTACTATATTTACCTCTAGGACATGCCTGAGAGACTAGGTGTTGCTTAATCTTCCAGGAGATGACCATTATGAGTTGGTCAAATCTGCTTTGCAGAATGATCCATCAGATTACCGTTTTGACGGATACAGTTTTGAGGATGATGGTATTTTGAGATACCAGAATAGGTTGTACATTCCCGATTGTGCAGGGTTGAGGAAAGTGGTACTTGAGGAGATGCATTGTGCTCCATTTTCAGGTCACCCAGGGGTAAATAAGATGATTACCAATTTGAGGCCATTGTATTTTTGGCCAAGGCTTAAGCGTGATGTGATAGCCTACATAGCCCAGTGTTTGGAATGCCAGCGAGTCAAGGCTGAGCATGTCCACTCATCAGGATTACTATACCCTCATGATATTCCAGAATATAAATGGAAAGTCATCAGTATGGAATTCATACAGGGTTTACCCATGACCAGGCAGAGGCACGATGTCATTTTGGTTGTAGTTGACAAACTAACCAAAGTGGCTCATTTTATTCCAGGAAGCTTGAAAGATGGATCCTTGGCATTGGCCAAGAAGTTCGTGCACAAGATTTTTCATCTTCATAGTGTGAAGGAGACTATTATATCTGATAGAGACACTCAGATGACATCAAGGTTATGGACAACCTTGAATGCTTCCTTGGGTACACGTCTCAATTTTAGCACAGCCTACCATCCTCAGACGGATGGACAGAGAGAAAGAGTGAATCAAGTGGTTGAGGATTTGCTCTGAATGTACTGCATGGAAAAGCAATACAAGTGGGAAGAGTATCTTCCCTTGCTAGAGTTTGCATACAATAACTCCTACCATGCTTCTCTAGGTATGGCCCCATTTGAGGCACTTTATGGGCGTAAGTGTTGTGTTCCTATCAGTTGGGACATAATCGAGGACAGGATTGTGATTGGTCCTGATATGTTACAAGAGATGGAAGAAAAGATGGCTTTGATTTGAGATAGGCTGAAGGAAGCAGCGGATTGACAGAAGAGCTACGTAGACAAGAACCGCACTTTTAGACAATTCCAAGCAGGGGACAAAGTTTTCTTGCGTGTGTGAACCCATAAGAGTTCCATATCCTTTGGCAAGGCTTCTAAGCTTGTGTCGCGATATGTGGGACCCTTTGATGTTTTGGAAGTCATCAACCCAGTTGCCTACTGACTTGTTCTACCACTCTCTCTAGCCCGGATTCATAATATTTTTCATGTTTCATTGTTGAAATCTTATCATCCAGATGCTTCACATTTTTTTGGATTGGCATGCCTTGCAGGTTCAGGAGCTGGGGGTAGTGCAGGTGGAACCTACTCGGCTCGTTGATCAAAGTACTATCCGAGTGCGCAATAGAAATTTTTTTCAGTATAAAGTCCAGTGGGACCAATTCTCTATTGAGAGTGCTACATGGGAGGATGCAGAGGATGTGCGCAAATCTTTTCCTCATTTCTTCTCATAGATTTCTTATTGATTTACTATGATGTAAATATATTTTATGTGTGGTGTGTTTCTTTCTAGTATATTTTGATGTGACATCGGGTCGATGTCTTCTCCTAGTTGGGAGGGATGTCATGACTCGACCCTTGTGACTCTTTATTCTCAGACTTATCATGTGACATTTTGACTATGTTGACCGAGTCACTTTGATTCGACGATGTTGTTTTCCATAGATGCCATGCTTTCTAGTTTGATCTTCTCATTGTTTTTTTAATTAGTGGTAATTATGAGCCTTAGATAAGTTATGATGAGTAATATTGTGAGGATGCTAATTATATCATGATGTTTAATAGTCATTCATGTTATGATTTCATGCATATATGATAAATTATGACGTAATTGCAATAAATGTGTTGATTATGGATAATGGTGTTTAAATGAAATGTTTTAAACTTTTGATTAATGATTAATCATGTACTGATACAGTGTTTTGGTTTTGAGTATGTATGTTTGGATGCAGGATGAAGGCGGGAGTGTGGTTGAGGTAGAGAAGGCTAGCTCCGAGTTCTGGAAAGTACGGATGGTCGGGTTGGTCAGATCCATGCACACACCACCTAAAAAACATTGTGTTGTTTCTTTTATGAAATATTACATTTACTGTTATCTCTCTAATACTTCTGTGAATGGTGTTATTAATATAATGGTTCTTGTGTGTGCTCATGTGCAATTGCACTTGTAATGTTTATGTTTTGGAAATATATGTTTTTACAGCTAATTTTGTTTTGTTGAATGTAAATGATGGATTTTGGCATGAATTATTTTATTTATTACCAAAAAAATGGTTGGATGAGGAGAGTGGAGGCGTAAATATTAAAAGACCACACTCGATATTTAGAGGCATGCTCTTTCTCACTCGGGAAAGGTGGGAAATCGGTTTTTGGGGGATTCTTGAAAAAAACATAAACAAGAAAGGAAAGGGAAGCAGGGAAAATGATCTGTAGCTTGGAAATTGAAAGGAGAAGAGTGGCTGGTGTGCATGGGCATGCAAGGAGGACATCAAGTAGATTCCATCTCGTGAACTACAAGTTCTAATTATTCTTGAACTACTCTATCTTTTCCATGGAAGTTTACGAAATCCTCTAAAAGGTGTTTTGGTTGTAAATTATGTTCTGCGTAGAAGCATGTAACGTTAGATTTCCTTAGCATCTCTTTGTTCTCTTGAACCAATTCTTGTTTTGGAATTTGTCTCTTATTTTGTGCTTTAGCTGCAATGATTAAAGTGAACTGTATAAGCATGGTCGCCTTTAGGATGGAAACATAAGCCATGCGCAGTCATTTCTCCTTTCGTTGATACCATAGTCTTGTTTCTTTAGTATTAACGTTGTTAAATCATAGTAGAATTCGGTGTTATGTTTCTTAAAGTCTCTCACTCACCAGTAGTCGTATGTTTTTTTTTGTGAAGTTAAAATTTGTGTTTAAAACTGCAAATACATCGTGGTAAATTTGAGTCCTCTTTTAAATTTTAATTTAGAACTTAAGTAAAAATCCTGCTCTAGCGATATTCATTCTCCGTTCGGTCCATTTTAGGAAATGCAGAGGATTTGGTGGATTCCTTCCGTAGTAGTTTTGCGGCAGTTCTTTTTGTGTTTTTTGACCTCTTTGTTCACCCAGTCATCTTTTACTCACCTATTCCTTTGGATATCTCCATAGCTGTGTTTTCTTTCTGGGCTATTATGGTTCTTTTCACTGTGTGGGTTGTGGTGTTTTAATCTATGCATAACTATACTTATGTCACTCACCAGACGTCCACTTACCTTGTCGTGTCTGGCCAAATTTATTTTATCTCTTAGTTTTAGAAGCAAGGATATGCGGTTCGGTATTACTTCTTCTTTAGATGTCTTTCTAAATTACATGCTATTGCGGTAATTAGATGTTATTCTCAATCGATTGTGAACCAAAGGAGGAGGCAAAAATCATTAAGAACCTCATAGCACTTAATTGCTTTATTTATGCGAGTAGCTATCAACAAATTTGCTTATCTTAAACAAATCATTTATGTTCCCTATAATACTTTTGACGTGCCGAGGCAAAAACTATTGGACTTTGAAATCATTTTGTGGTATGCCTTAGAGTCTGCGGTCTTTCTGTTTAAACATTGTAGTTGAAACATTGTAATAATCAAAACGTTTAGGTATCGATACATAATATGTTTATACAATTATGCTGTCTTTTTTATCGTTTATGTACAAATCTGTGTATACCTCAAAGTTGTCCATTTTACACATTAATGTACAAATCTGTGTATTAGGAAGAGTTGTTACGTTCCTATGTACCTAGACGAGCATACATTCAGAATGTAACTTGGTAATGTAAATTGAGTTGTAAGTAGACAATGTTCTTCATATTGTTGCTGAGCGGAATACTGTAGAGTAGTTCTTCTGCCTTCTATTGAAACATTGAAGAGTTGTGAGATTTTCTTTGCAGACAAAATGTTTCGGATGAATGAGGAAATATATTGATTAATATTGTTTTAGTGGAGTATTTTTTCTTTTTTGAGAAAATTTCCTTATGTAATTGTATGCGTATTATGTTTACATTATGGGAGGGTGCTGAATGTGGAAAATTCAGGGGAGGGCAGTGATGATTATCACTTTGTATACCTCTGCCTACCAGTAGAAACCTAGCGTAATTAGCTTTGGCCAAAGCATTGTGCATATGTATTATTTATATGCTGGTTATTTTGATTCACCCCTCTGCCACATCCGTGTTAGTTCTACTAGACATAGGTGTTAGTAGATATGTTCACGGCTGCACCAGATCCATCCGACTCTCTAGCGCCGACTGCTAGGCTTCTCGGGCAAGGGTCGGCGTGTTCTTTGTGTCAGGAAGAACCCCGGGGGAGCTAACCACTCCATGGTTGGGAGGAATAAGCGCCTGAGCCACACTCCTGTCTCATGACAGCAGATTGACGCATGTCAGATGGCTAAGGAGATAGGGACATACAGATGGGCCGAGGTCCAAGGTATATTCTTTTGTAATTGTTCTATGCATCATTTTTTCCACATCTTAATATCTTTGCTACATCTATCTACTGAGATGTGCTGATTTCTGGCGTGCAGGTCGACATCCAAATCATTTTGTATCACTTAATTGAAATAAACTATTCTGTTGTACTTATATTGATTGGAAGTCTGACATGTGGTCGAATTTTCCTTATTGTAATTGACATAGCAATTTTGGTCATGTGATGACCTACACATTCATCCTTTATGATGTCCTTATTGTATAACTTATTCTTGTGGTTACCTTGGATATATCGATGTGAAGGTCAAAACTGTGTATCATATTTCGTCTTTATGAATATATTATAATTTGAATGGTCTCTATTTATTGTCGACCATGTTCTTTTGTCGACTTCTTCCACTTTTTATGTCATTTATGTGATGTGGCATTTTGTGGTAAATTCAGTCTTTACATTTTAACGACTATGTTAAGTCTTTCTTGTCCTTAAAGTCCTTTATATAACTCAATAGCTGGTCCATCAGATACTTTGTCGGCCAATTGTCAAAGATTTCATGTTACATACATATTCATTATTAAGAATAGAGAAAATTTATATGTATAGGTAGATTAGTGAAGTCTACATACTCTCGAGATTAATCATGAAGTCAGATTCGACGGACACAAAACTTGAACAATTTGTGAGAAGAGTGGAAAGAAATCCCTTTGTGAGATGTCCATATGTGAGATCCCATATTAATCTCTCTTATAGCTATCAGTATCATGGCATAATTTGTGAATTCAAGATAGAGACATAATTTGAGAATTTAAAACTGGGAAAAAAGGCATTTGGTTATTCACGCCTTGGAACAAGATTGTAAAAAATATCACAGGCTTTATTGACTACAACTTCATCACACCATATTTGCCATGGACAAGAGCAATATAAATAAGCGTTTGGAAAGCAGGGACTATATAGAGATTGTTCTCCCTCCTTTGACATAGCTAGCCACCGCAACGTCCGAAGCCTCCCTTTACTCACTTAAACTTCATAGTTTTCAAAGCCTATGGAAGGGGAAATGCCTTTTCCTAGCCACGTAGTATTTCAGAAATCTACAAATAGAAGAAACATCGACAAGCTTTCCTTTGGGCTGTAATAAAGTATCTCATGATGTGGGCTCATGCTCATTCCTCTTGAATTTTTTCATTAATGCTAAAAGTTTAGTTTTCTTTTCTCATCTTTTACAAAGCTTCCTGGATTCTTTTGAATTTCTGTAAACATAAAGCATAGTCCATGACTCCCGTATTTAAACTAGAAAATTTTAAAAAAACATAATTTTTCCTACACCCATAGAATTTCTCTGTTTGTACATTTTTCTCATTCTTATATTTTCCAGCAACACCTCTTAACCTTTTTTCATCCTCATTTCACGATTGTTCTAAATCATTGCACTAATTTTTTCAAAATCCTAAACTTTTTTATCGTTCTACTCTCAAGAAATGCACATTTTGTCTTTGTATCAAGTTGTCCATTTTGGAGCAGACTTTCAAATTTGTGCTTTATTTTGTTGGAGTAAATAGTTCACTGTTTACTCTTTACTTAAGTTTATTGAGGTACATTCATTAATTGGGTAGATGGATATCATTGAGTCCAACTTGGACTCCACCTTATCTTAGAGAATATTGTTGAGTTCTATCAAAACCCTACTTCCTCCATATTGAGACAAGTGTCTCAACCCTCTCCTTGTTTCTTATATCCTCTTGCCTATATAAGCAGAGCCTTTGTACCTTTGTAATAACCTCAATACCTCATCTCATTACCTCTTAACCTCAATATCTCAATACAATCTAGTGTTAATAACATCTCTGTTCTGAAAGATGTCTGTAGACTGAATCCTAGATATAAAATAGTTTATCCTAACATGGTATCAGAGCCTACAGTCTCACAGCTCTTTCTAGCTTAGAGAGTGTTTTATTTCATTTCTAATGAGGTCCCTTGTTTCTCTGGTCAAAGTTTTAACAGTGTTACTAGGTTGTAATCGGGCAATATTATTTCCCTGTAAGCAGATCTGGTTTTAGTCTGTGTTTTGTTTGGTTACAAATCATTGTTGGGTCAGATCTGTATTGACTGTTTGGCGGAGATCTTGGCTAGACCCTATTTACTGGTATTTGTTTATGGTATTCGTCTTTGCTTGATGACCTAAATACTCAAGGGGTTATCTTTTCTTTTTCGTGGCAAAAGCGCTTTGACAGCTTTACTGCTCTACCACATACCCATGTTTCGAGCCCGAGTCACTTTATCACTAATCCGCCGATGCATTCCAATTGATCGGTATATCATCTAGCCAATGATCATTTTTTTTAATAGGATTTGTTTGCTTGCAGACCTGTATCATTTGTGATTGGTTCGAGCATTTGCTGTTGGAGATCAATTTCATCGCAGGAGGATTCTGTCCCAATCTTTTTGTTGTGTCTAAATCTACGGGTGGTGTGTCATTCATTGAATGATGCGCTAGTAAAGACCTGCGTGGGATGTTTCGACGAAGATTGGAGTCGCACATTATTTCCACTGCAGTGAGAAGCCGACTCTTTCCCCCGACATCTGACAGCCCGAGATCGAGCACATACCTTGTCCAAGTGACCACCACGTCTTTCTTATCTCTGGCATTTAAGGCGATCCACAATACAATGCTTATAATGCACATCCTCATCTTGCTCGTGGTTGGTGGCGGTTTCACCAATTTGCTTTCATTGCCAAGCTTATTGGTTTTAAACTCAATCTGCCCGTGTGGATACTGCTCGCAATATACAAATGGAATTGTGATATGCATTTGATCGTTGCTGGAGACCTTGGCATTTGCATGCTGGAGCAACGTTATTTTTTGCTTGGTTAGATCAGAGTGCATCGAGCATAAGACCCTCCAGTCATATCGCCATGAACTGGAGACCCGCGTTGATCGGAGAGAACAGCGTGGCTCAAGGCTCGTAGAGTTCTCTTTCCTTGGTCCATCCTGTGAAGACGAGAAGTTCTCTTCTCAGCTCGGAAACTTTCAGATTGCTGAGTAAACATTATGTACTTCATCTTGGAGATTAGTTGTTGATATGGTACTCAGTTCGGCTGAACTAGCTAGCTGTCCAACCAAATCACTTGGAGGCTGGCGCTCTTGAAGATAGACAGTGGTCGCAACTTAAGTATGGCTGGCAGAAGAATCTGCTAGTGGCCCGCATTTTCTATCCATTGGCCGCAACTTAAGTATTTGCAGATCCAGATCTGTCTATCCTTTTTGACAGTGACTGGCGGTTTGTCCCACTTATTGGCCCGTTTGGTTGGGGAATTGAAAAATAATGCAAATCACGGTTATCTATACTTTGGTTATGCAAACCCCGGTTATGCTTTTTTGGGACTGTTTGGTTGTCTTGGAAGATGGATTTGTAAATCCACATTCCAACAGTTAAATCGACGCAGTGCTCCGGACCCGACAAGATATATAAACCAATTTAATCATGCAAACCTTGGAGTGCACTGGACCCGACGGCGAAGTTAAAATGGCTTTAATCTCTATGAAAACCATAGAGATGAAAGTCATTCGACCTCTTCAGCAGGAATTTGGACATCCACATTTTTGCACAAATGGGAATTTGCAAATCCGTATTCACATTCAATTTAGAGGTCACCAAACAAGGAATTGCACCCCATAACCGGGTTATGGGCTGCATAACCTGGTTATGGGGTGCAACCAAACGGGCCTGCAATATCTGCGGCTTAGACTAGATTGATCAGGCCAGTACAATTTGCTATTCTCTATGAGCGTCGGTTACTTATTACAACTAACAGTTGATCTGTCGGTGCATCAAAAGCTTTGGCGCACTTAAGAGTCAGTGGCCCACACTTGCTTTGAGGTAGTGACCTCCTCCGCAATTTCCAGATTGCTTGATGTTTATTCATTTCGGCGTGTGTGTGCATTCCTTGATGTTTATTCATGGTCGGCGCATTTATTACTTTGGTCGGCGGAGGGGATCTCTCTTATCCAACGTACTACTGAATGCTTTGTGAGCTGACGCCAATTTGGGCTACCTTGACTAGCGTTCTTCCTCATTGCTGCAACCCAAATTTGCTGTTACTTTATCGGCCTCTTCTGAGAAGTCACAGTATAGATGACGTCTTCACTAATTGTGGCACCGTTGCAGGGGATTTGTCACAGCCGTGTTTCGCAGTCTTAAGGGCCCGATACCCACATGGGAATTTGCTTTGGTTGCCCGGCTCATTGGTGGTGTATTGAGCACCTCGTTGGGAATTTAATCCTACATTGGGGGCGTCACAATTAGTGGAACTATTTCACTTCAAAGCTCAAGGCCCACATTCCTTTTGAAAGGGACTTCAGACAGGCCTACGTGGCGCATATTATCTAAGGCATCTCCTATTGCCTCTTGGTCAAGTTGTAAGTCTATTTTGAAGATCTGTGAAGGTAGGCTCATGGCGTGAATGCTAAGGCCTTTGGAATTTATTTTATTTTTGCAGTGGATAAGACATTTGTTTCTTCATATGCAATGGCCTTCTCTGTATCTACTTTTGTGTGGATTTGCATCATTATGGAAATGTTTTGCTTTTTCCTTCAATGGTTCTTGGTGGTTATGGGGGTGGCGCACAAAGCTACCATTGGACCCATTCACCTATTCAGCTCTTTATGGGCCCTCTCCATCTAGGAGGGGCATTCTTTTCTGTCATGCTAAGGTGATGGTGCCATGAAAGACCAAAACCCATGCCCCCGGGTGCATAAGAGGGGTGGGCCATTTTTTTCACCTTTCGGCCCTAATAGGTGCTTTTCTTCACATGACCCTAACATGGACATCTGGAGTTTGGTTTTGGAAATTGAAGCATCATCGCAAAGGTGATTTCATGCTCTACTCATTTCGTGCACTTTTTTCAAGTTTTTCTTGAGTTTTTTGTCCTTTGTTTCAGTTGAACATCCTTTCTAAGCACTACTTGTAGACACATTAGATCCAGTGTCCATCCATGTCTTTTGGGGACTTTTGCACACATGATGTGCCATAATATTGTACTCGCACTGAATTATAAAGTGCCATGGAGGGTTGTGTAGAGCCTTTGTTTGCCAATCACAGCTTTGTCAAAGTGAGATTTCATCCATGACAACAGAGAAATCATTGATATTCTTGCCTTGTGCAAGTGTGTAGTTTGACCACACACACCCTTTTCTCAGTTGCAGATACATATTTTCTCCCTTATGCATAACATGGTGACACATCGTTTCAATGGATCTCTTATGCCTCACCCAAGTTATCATTATGGGGGGGTATCATACTGTTTGTGTTAATGCTTCCTTGGTTTCGCTTGAAGTGCATTGAGACACTCTTGCATTCCTTTTTGTGGAGGCTTCCTCGGTTTCACTTGAAGTGTGTTGAAACACTCTTTGATTCCTTTTAAGAATATTGCACCTGCATTTTCAACATGGTTGAGAAGCGAAAATGGTATCATTCAAACAACATCATTGGTTGCGTAGTGAAGGTCACTCATGCAGATTCTTGTGTCGTCTGTATCTTCGATCGATAGAGGCTATTGCCATTATTGTCATCTGATCAATGTTAGAGAAGTGCCATTTGGAGCACTCATACAGATTGTTGTCTTCCTGATCATCATCTTCTTCAGAGGAGATCATCAGATAAAGCACCATATCAGTCATCGACAGTTGTCTACAGATTCTTTGTGCTTCAACGATTTTCATGTTCATGATTTCAGGACATCTTTTTGAAGGCTTCTCAAACCTTCATGTTCTCTTTTTTGGAGAGGAGTTTTCTCCCATAGGGTTTTCTCCTTTTTCTCTAGTTACGAGAGATTGCATTGTAGTTGTACATGGGTACCTAATAGGGCCTTGTTGCCGGGACCCATAAATATTTTCTTCTACATTGTTGTACTCCCTAAGTTACACTTAAGGGGGGGTGTTGGAGTAAATAGTTCATTGTTCACTCTTTACTTAAGTTTACTTAGGTACATTCAGTAATTGGGTAGATGGATATCATTGAGTCCAACTTGGACTCCACCTTATCTTAGAGGATATTGTTGAGTTCTATCAGAACTCTACTTCCTCCATGTTGAGACAAGTGTCTCAACCTTGTCCATGTTTCCTATATGCTCTTGCCTATATAAGCAGAGCCTTTGTACCTTTGTAATAACCTCAATACCTCATCTCATTACCTCTTAACCTCAATATCTCAATACAATCTAGTGTTGATAACATCTCTATTCTGGAGGATGTCTGTAGACTGGCTCCTGGGTATAGGATAGTTTATCCTAACATATTTTGGTTTCTTTAAACCTTCTCGTGGTGGTGGATAAATGTAAAAACCCTCTATTTTGTGAAAATACATTATTATATCAACCACTTCCCACTCTCTGCACTCTATTCACATACATATATGCTCTTTACTTTTAGGTGTAGTTACTAGACCAAATTCTGTAGAGACCAATGTGTTCACTGTATAATCATAATCAGGTGCTTTGTCTATTTCAGATGTAAACATTTCAATGTTCTTTTTATTCTATTGAATAACATCATGTCACCTTGTCTCACTATTCCTTTTACTATTTCCTCTTGAAGTTGAACATTTTTGAATAGATTAAATTATTTACCAGATCCTTAATTTACATTTTTATTTTTAATTAAAAATATAATACATAAGCTTAGACCAAACTAAAAAAATACACACTATTAAAATAAATATTTACCAAGGATTATATATATATATATATATA
>MU224422.1:3351812-3390747 GCA_018584345.1 Thuja plicata
TTATGATTGTTCTTTGTAAGTTTTACTAGACATAGGTTGTCTGACCATTTAGCGACTTCTCTATTCGACGATTATGGAAAAATAGTAAATTAGGAAAAAAAATTGTGAAAAATATATAGGAAATAGGTATTTATGTTACATTTCTATCAAAAAAATTAAAATTAATTTTGATATATACTGATAGAATTAGAGCGATCTGAGTGAACCTATGTCCAAATTATAGTTAATGTCACTTCATAACTCAGTAAACTATAAGGAGATGGCGAGTGTGATAATGGTAGCAGTAGTTAGGCTTTCATCTGGAGGAGGCACCACAGAGGAAGAAGGGACCTAAGGAGAGGATGACAAGGTAGATGGGGAGGCAAGCATCTCAGATGGACGTAGGGTTGGGGCCCTCAGCTGCTAAGCTAGTGTTTGCTGGCAGTGGTTCTTGCCTTCTCATTTGTTTGGTGTCAACGTTCATAGGCTCTTGGAGGCTATTGTGTTGACAGACGGGAGGGAAGGGCTTTTATGGAAGCTTATTACTGAGGGGAAATTCCTCTCAACTGTCATTGATCGGAGGGGGTTGGGTTCAAGGTGCTCCATGTCTGGCTTGCACGTGGTTTGTGCTATGTTTTTAGAGGACCTCATTTTGGGGTCTCTCTGCATTCTCCTTTTTGTTTTCTCTGCCCTGTTCATGGTAGAGAGTTTTCTTTGGTTGTGAAAGAGATGCCCTATTGTATATCCAATGAATATCTTGGTGGGTGGTTCGCTCATTTTGTGACGGACGAATGACTTGACCTATTTTGGGTTGTTAATCTCTTTTCCTATCCTTTTGTGTTGATTTCTGCTGTTAATGGTTATCCCCTATTGCTAGAAGCTTTATATTTCAGGGATGAACCCCTTTCTAGCTTATTTCCTCTACATTATACTCCTATCAAGATAGTGTATAACCCTATAGAGGTGGGAGCCTTTTGTGTGGCTTATTAGAGGTGGAGTTATTTTGTTCATTAGTTCTCTTCTCTTTCGCTTCCTATTGAGGGGGAAGTTTCTATTGAGGGGAAGGCTCAGCCTATTGAGGTGGTCTACGACTGCTGGGAGGAGATTGTTATTTGTGGAGTGGGGTTACCTCTTTCATGTAGCGACATGAAAGCTTGTTGGAAATGGATGAGGGTTATTTTTGCAGTCTGAATGGGTTGCACTGAAATTCCAGAACAGTGCTAGAGGTATCCCTTTGGTGTTGGTTCTTGTCAAACCTATTTCTACTGAAGAGGAAGTGGGAAACTGTGGCTTTCCCATTTTTTTAATCTTTGTGTTGTTTGTTTTTTGTGGCTAGTTGGTGCCTGCAGGTGGATGCTGTTAGTTTTCAAGGGCCCATGCTAGAGGCAGGTTATTTTTGGGTTGGGAAAAATGCTGAGAGTGGGACTATGGTGTTCCAAGATGTTGGTATTGTTGGTTTAGGGATCCATGTCAAAACCCTTAATTTTTGTTTAGGGATTTTTAATACTCCTACTAAACTTATGGTGTAAGGCTTTTGCTGGTTCTCGGTGCAGCTGGCAGTTTACTATCTTTGGTCTGTTGGTTTGTAATGTTCATTCTTTAGTAGCATTTTTTTTAGTCAGGTTTCAGATTTCCACAAAAATTTGCTTGTTCAGGGTTTTGCGGCCCCTTTAAAACCTGCTTTTACCCAAATCAAAAACTTATTAAACTATAAAATATTCAACCAAATTGAATGAAACCAATTGGATTCTCTAGATATTGGTATTAAAAACATAACTTCAAAATAATTACATTCTTATCAATTTTATAAAAAAATTATGTTGATCAAAGTGAGTGTCACTCTTGAAAAATGTTGATTTTTTTGATAAATAATTTTTGAAGGAAAAGGAAAAATGGATACAAGTAAACTCCATTTTTTTTTTAATATATAATTATAAACTATTAAAAAAATTCAAAAACTCTCTAGTTTACATCATCTTCAAATTCTTAATGTTTTTATGGCAATAGGTGTCCAAAAGCAAAGTTTTTTTTCATAATGTTCATTTCTGTGTCAAAGTTGGCCGAAAGGTGGGACGTAGTATTGTGAGATCACCCCATACATTAAAGTCTCTATAGCTAAATAATAGGGTACCTTGGACATTTTTTCCTCCGCCTCTTGTGTCTTTGAACACATCTCCTTAGTCAATTTCAAATGAATAGGCAAAGGTGTGCTAACTTTTTTTTCATTCTCCATGGAGAATCTGTACAACACATTTTCATCATAATCAATTTGAGATATAATAAATTTTAATTCTGGGTATCTTATAAAATTTTCATACCAATGATTTGTTTTGCTCTCCCAAAATCCATCATAGAAAATGATTTTTCTAACTGTTGTTTTAACTCATTTATGTGATCCATGTTAGACCCAACTATAAGCATGTCATCAATGTATAAACATAAAATAATGTAGTTTTCGTTATCCAACTTCTTTAAATAAATACAATGGTCATAATTATACTAGTTGAAGTCGTGCTCAATCATAAAACTATCAAAGTTTAAGTACCATTGCCAAGGTGCTTGTTTCAAGCCATATAAACTCTTCTTTAATATACACACTAACTTCTCCTTACCTATGACCTCAATTCCTTGGAGTTTTTCCATATATATATATATCGTCCTCCAATTCACCATGGAGAAAGAAAATTTTCACATCTAGTTGTTCCAAATGTAAATCTTCAGTAACCATAATACTTAAAAATGTTACGAATAGAATTCATGTTAACATCCAAAGAAAATATTTCAAAAAAATCAATGCCTCAAGATTTCTGTGCAAATCTCTTTACAGCTAACCTAACATTAAATTGTTTCTTATCTCAAACTTTCTGTTTCAGCATATAAACCCCTCTATTCTTTAAAGTATTTTTACCTGTAGGAACTTTCATAATTCCCAAGTTTGATTTTAGCAAGGAGTCAACTTCTTCTGTCATTTCATCCTCTCATTGAACCTTGGTATCTAGTTTCATAGGTCCATCATTACATTGTGGTTCACCAGCATCAGTCAATAAAATATAAGACAAAGAGAGGGAGAACCCGTCAAGAAGTCTACTTATCCTGTAAGATCGTCTAAAATTCATTGAAGTTTGTGGTATTTGTTATTGTTGTTGTTGTTTTTGTTGTTGTGGATCATGAGGAACCAATGGAGCATCACCTTTAGCAGTATCATCCAGCACTACATATTCATTTTCTTTCTTCTCATGTTCCCACAGCTAATTTTGTACAACACTTTCTCATTGAATATGACATCCCTACTTCTCACAATTTTATGATTCTCAAAATCCCAGAGTCTATATCCAAATTTATCATTTCCATATCCAATAAAATATATTTATTTTATCTACCTTCCACATTAGTTACTTTTTCAGAATCTATATGTGCAAATGCTTCACAATTGAAGGTTCTAATAAAAGAATAACTCACCTTTTTACTTGTCCATGCTTCTTCTAGAATACCACAACCCAAAAGAGCAAGGGGTCCTATGTTAATTAAATAAACAAAAATATTTACACCCTCTACCCACATATTTAAGGGAAACCCACCATATAATATCATAGTCCTTGCACGCTCCATTATTATCTTATTAATGCTTTCAACCACTCCATTTTCTTGTGGAGTCCTTGGAACTGTTTTATCCTACGCCATTAGAGGAACAATAATGTTAAAATTATTTTGTACAATACTCACCATAATAATTAGATCTGAGACATTTTAGTCTTTTTCTAATCTCATTGTCTATGACGCTTTTCAATTTTTTAAAAGTTTCAAATACATCTAATTTCTTCCTGAGGAAATAAATCCATACTTTCCTAGTTTCATTATCAATGAATGTAACATAATACAAAGAGACACAAAGGGAAGATACCTGAGCTGGTCCCCGTACATCTATATGCAAAAGCTTAAATTTATCATCTTTCTTTACCTTCCCACCCTTTAAAAAACTAACTCTGTTTTGTTATCCATACACACAATTTTCACAAAAATCCATATTGACACATTTTGGACCTAGTAAGACTTTCTTTGAATGAAGTAATTTCATACCTTTTTTAGTCATGTTCCCAAGTCTGTTACATGCTATAGTGATTTTTAGAATCCACATCGACAGTTTCATGTTCTACCTGCTCAATTGCAACACTTGTTCTTGAACATTGAGTTTTCTCTATAACAACTAAAGTAGAAGAAACAATATGACATGTATAAAGATATAAGGTGCCTACTTTCACACCATTTTCTACTACTAAGGAACCTTTTGAAACCTTCCAATTTTTATCATTAAAATTAATTGTGTAACCTTCATCACCTACCTTCCCTACTGAAATTAAATTCCAACTTAGCCTTGGAACATGCCTTACCTCTTGTAGGAGCCAATTATTCCCATTCTAGGACATAATCTTAATTCTTACCTTCCCAATAATATGATATGGTACATTATCTCTCAAACATAATAGCCCAAAATCCCCTCGAACATAATCAAGAAAATAACTTCTTTGGGGCGTAGCATTAAATGAGGCCCCTTAATCTAGAACCCATGAATCATCAACATTTTATAGGGAAAGAAGTACAATATCCTTTTTAGATTTATTAATTACCACATTTTCCTCCTTATTGCCTTCTTGTTTGTATCCTTCTTTATTCTTTTGAGACCAACAATTTGTCTTCGTATAATCTGGTTTCCCACAAGACCAGCAATCATTTGGTCCTTTGGACTGAGGCCACTTTATCTTTTGATTATCCTCATGATTTCTTATGAATTTTACAATTGTTTCCCGTCTCCTTTGATCTGCCTCTACTTTTTGCATTCAAAACACCACCTGATGTGGATCCACGTTAGTTTTTCCTATGAATTTACTCACTCAGAATAACACCAACAACATCATTAAATTTTAGGTACTTGAACTAGAAATAAAGTTACTAACAACCATTACCAAGTCATTCTAGCTTTCAGGCAAAGAACATAGAATCAAAAGAGCTCTAATTTATTGATCAAATTTGATATTAATAGAAGATAATTTTCTAGTACCTGCATGAAACTCATTTTAATGATAAGAAACAAACCCACCTTCTACTAATTTCATATTAAATAAATGATTCATAAGAAATAACTTATTTAAAGAAGCAGTCTTTTCCTTTAACTTCACTAGAGTTTCCATCTAATCTTAATTTTTCTTCACTTTACAAATATTAAATACCACCGATTATGCCAGACGTAAACGAATACTTCCAAGTGCCTTTCTATAAAAAATTTCCCAATCATAATAAGACATAGTTGCAACTTTCTTTCTTATTTCTCCCAATGACCATCATAAAACCTTCTGATAGAAATAGTCCTCCATCTAGATTTTTATAATTCAATGTTCCGCCGATTAAACTTCTCAACCTTCAACTTACCCTTGTCTGCCATTAATCACACTCAACTATAAGACTCTCACTCAATCGTGAGACCTTCCTGAAGAGGATAACTAAAAACAACCTACTCTAATACCACATGTTAGAATTAGTAGACATAAATATAATAGTTACATGCAAGCATAACACTTAATACAAAGGAATCAAGAATAGAGAAGTAGAATAAGAAGACAAAAATTTAACGTGGTTCACCCAATATTGGGCTATGTCCACCAAACAGAGAGAATAATATTATTATTCAATAATTTCAATAGATTACAACTAGTTATCCCTTGTAGCTCACTACCATTGCAAAATATGACAATACCACTTCATTCTAACAAGCTATAACCCTGACATATTTTTTCTTATAGAAAAACCCCTAACCATAACAATTGCTTGAAGGGTCAACATAGGGATATTCTTAATGATTCAACCTAGGGAAAGGCTTGATGAGTTAACCCTAAAAAAAAAATTTGGGTCATTGCCCTCAACCCCATGAATTGAATTAAAGTGTGCAGTACTTGCCTAATTAGTCACCACAAAACCAACAGGAAGAAGAGTGAAGAAATAAATGTGGTAGTTGGAGAGATGAAGTGATGTGAAAAAGAAGATTAAATAAGTTGAGCTACAAGACCACGTACAAAAACACTCCTCCTTAATATTCACTTCCATATATATCTTCTACTCAAATTCCTTCCTTAAGATTCTCAATAATGACCGAATGAAGTGATACCTCAATTGTGTGTGTTTTGTCTTTGAATGCAAGGCATAATTCTTTGCAAGATGAATAACACTCTAGCTATTCGTAAAAAAATAATTGTTAACGTATATTTTTCCCAATTCTTTCATGAAATATTGCATCCATATCATCTTCATTCTTTCCCCTATTTTAGGTACATACTCTACCTCTATGGTGGATAAAACAACCACCTTTTTAAACCTGGAGATCCAACTCACCGCTATCCCATCCACAATAAAACTATATTCTGTTGTACTTCGACTAGTATCAATGTATCCTACCATATCTGAATCAACATATCCTTGTAAATTAGTACTAGAGCCCGCCAAAAGATGAATATTTTTTGGATGTACCTCTCAAGTATTTGAGAATCCAATTTACCACATTCCAATTCTTCCCTCTAGGATGACTCATATACCTACTAACAATGCGTACCACATGTGCAATATTAGTTCTAGGGTACACCATGACATACATTAAAATATCTACAGTTGAAAAATAGCATACCTTGGAAATATTTCCTCCTCCTCTTCTATCTTTGGACACATCTCCTTAGTCAATTCCAAATGAATAGGAAAATGCGTACTGACAGCTTTTGCATTCTCCATGGAGAATCTCTACAACACCTTTTCAAGATAATCAACCTGAGATAGAGTCAATTTTTCGTTCTGCCTATCTCTGCAAATTTTTATACAAAGGAATTGTTTTTCTACCCCCAAATCCTTCATATAAAATGATTTTGTTAACTATTTTTTTAACTCTCTTATGTGATCCATGTTAGACTCATCTACAAGCATGTCATCAACATATAAACATAAAATAATGTAGCTTTCATTATCCAACTTCTTAAAATAAATATGATGGTCAAAATTAGACTTGTTGAAGTTGTGCTTTGCCATAAAACTATCAAAATTTAATTACCATTTCCAAGGTGCTTGTTTCGAGCCATATAAACTCTTCTTTAATCTGCACACTAACTTATCCTTACCCATGACCTCAAATCCTTGGGGTTGTTCCATGTATATGTCCTTCTCCAAATCACCATGGAGAAATGAACTTTTCACATCTAGATGTTCCAAATGTAAATCTTCAGCAACCACAATAATTAAAAATACTATGAATAGAATTCATCTTAACAAAAGGAGAAAACATTTCAGCAAAATCAATATCTTTTTTCTGTTCAAATCGCTTTACAAATAACCTGGAATTAAATGATTTATTACCTCCATCTTCCTCTTTCATCCTATAAACCCTTTTATTTTGTAAAGCCTTTTTACCTCCAGGAAAATTGCATTATTCCCAAGTTTTATGTTTCAGCGAAGAGTCAACTTCTTATGTCATTCCATTCTCCCGCTAAACCTTGGTATTTAGCTCCATAGCTTCATCATAACATTTTGGTTGACCAACACCAGTCAATAAAATAGAATAGAAAGAGGGGGAGAAATTTTATTGAGGTCTACTTATCCTTGAAGATCATCTAACATTCACTAAAGATCATCTAACATTCACTAAATTTTGTGGTATTTGTTCTTGTTCTTGTTCTTGTTGAAGATCATGAGGAACCATGGGAACATCTTCTTTAGAAGTATCATACAACACGATATAATCATTTTATTTATTTTTATGCTGCCACAACTAATCTTTGTACAACACTTTCTCATTGAATATGACATCCCTACCTCTCAAAATTTAATGATTCTCAAAATTCCAGAGTCTATATCTAAATTCATCATTACCATATCTAATAAATATATATTCCTTTAATTTAGCTTCGAGATTGGTTCTATTTTTAGAATCTATATGTGCAAATGCTTCACAATTAAAATTTCTGAGAAAAGAATAGCTCACCTTCTTAGATGTCCATGCTTCCTCTCGAATAACACAACCCAAAGGAGTAGAGGGAATTCTATTAATTAAATAAACAATAGTGCTTACAACATCTACCCACATATTTAAGGACATCCCAACATGCAAACTCATAGTCCTTTCATGTTGCATTATTATCCTATTCATGTGCTCACCCACTCTATTTTCTTGTGGAGTCCTTACAACTATTTTATGCCTATGAATACCATTAGAGGAACAATAATATTAAAATTATTTGTTGAAGCACTCACTGCCATTTTCAGATCTGAGACATTTTAGTCTTTTGCCACTCTCATTCCCAATGAAGATTTTGTATTTTTTAAAATTTTAAAATACATCATATTTCTACATGAGGGAATAATTCCATACTCTCCTAGTTGCATCATCAATGAATGTAACATAATACAGAGAGCCACCAAGGGAAGATACCTGAGATGTTCCCCATACATATGTATGCAAAAGATCGAATTTATCATCTTTATTTTCCTTCCCACCCTTAAGAAAACTAACTCTCTTTTGTTTACAATACACATAACTTTGACATAAATACATATTTACAAATTTTAGACCTCGTAAAAGTTTCTTTGAATAAACTAATTTCATACATTTTTCACTCTTGTAACCAAGTCTGTTTTGTTATAGTGTTGTTTCAAAATCCATAGTGAATGCTTTATGTTCTACGTGCTCAACTCCACATTGAATTTTTTCTATAAAACTAAAGTAAAAGAAACAATATGACTTGTACAAAGATATAAGGTACCTACTTTCACACCTTTTCTACTACTAAGGAACCTTTTGAAACCTTCCATTTTTTATCATTAAAAGTAATGGTCTAACCTTCATCACCTAGCTTCCCTACTACAATTAAATACCTACTCATCCTTGCAACATGCCTTACCTCTTGTAAGTAGCCAATGATTCTCATTGTGCAACTTAATCCTAATTCTTCCTTTCCCAACAATCCGACAGGGTTCATCATCTCTCAAATAGACTAGCCCAAAATCCCCTTGCTGATAATCAAGAAAATAAATTCTATGGGGTGTAGCATGAAATAAGGCCTCTGAATGTAGAACCCATGAATCATAAACATTTTATAGCGAGAGAAGAAAAACACGTTCTTTAGATTTATTACTTACCACATTTTCCTCCTTATTTCCTTCTTGTTTGTCTCCTTCATTCTTCTAAGAGTATCAATATTCCTTTGTATGACCTCTTTTCCCATAGTACCAATGATCATTTGGTCCTTTGGATTCAGACCTCTTGCCTTTTGATTTTCCTTATGATTTCTCATGAATCTCAGAATTGTTTCCTCTCTCCTTTGATCTACCTCTACTTTTTTGCATTCAAAACACTACTTGAGGTGGATCCACCAGACTTTTTCCCATGAATTTACTCACTCAAAATAAAACTAGCATCATCAACTTTTGGGGTATTTGAACTAGAGACAGAATTACTAACAATCATTATCAAGTCATTCCATCTTTCAGGAATAGAACACAAAATCAAAAGATCCCTAATTTCTTCATCATAATTGATATTAATAGAAGATAATTGATTTTTAACTGTATTAAACTCATTTGAATGATAAGAAATTGTTCCACCTTCTACCATTTTCATCTTAAATAAATGCTTCACAAAAAATACCTTATTCAAAGTAGAAGGATTTTCACATAACTTTCCTAGAGTTTCCATCAACTCTTCAGTTGTCTTCTCTTTTGTAATATTAAATGTCATCGATTGTGCCAGTCATAAAAAAAATCTTCCAAGTGCGTTTATATCCAAAAGTTTCC
The DNA here is from genome assembly GCA_018584345.1 of Thuja plicata. Classification (NCBI taxonomy): domain Eukaryota; kingdom Viridiplantae; phylum Streptophyta; class Pinopsida; order Cupressales; family Cupressaceae; genus Thuja; species Thuja plicata. The sequence continues at coordinate 3,361,611 of MU224422.1, forward strand.
AATCCTCCTAAATCATACTTTTGAATTTCTTCATTATTGCTTCCAGTGGTTGCCATAAATTCTTCTAATAGAAATAGTCCTCCTTATGCATTTTCCATAGTTCAAAGCTCTTCCCAATAAAATTCTCAACCTTCAACTTACCCTTGTCTGCCAATCCTCCCACTCAACTGTATGACTCCTATTCAATCATGAGACCTAACTAAAAAAAACCTGCTATGATACCACTTGTTAGGGTTAGTATAAATAAATAGAATAGTTACATGCAAATATAACCATTAATACAAAGGAATAAAGCACACAAAAGTAGAACAAGAAGACACAAATTTAACATAGTTCACTCAATCTTGGGCTACGTCAACCAAATCGAGAGCCCAATATTATTATTCAGTAATTTCAATAGATTAGAACTAGAGATCCCTTGTATCTTAATGTCACTGCAAAGTTCTTCAATGCTTCTCCACTCTAACTAGGCACAGCCCTGACACCATGTTTCTTATAGAAAAAATCCTAACCCTAAAAATTGATTTAAGGGTTAACCTAGCGAAATTCTTGATGGTTCAACCTAGGGAAATGCTTGATAAGTTAACCAAAAAAAAATTGGGTTGTTTCCCCAAAGCCCACAAATTGCATAAAAGTGTACAGTACTTGCCTGATCATTCACCACAAAACCAACATGAAGAAGAGTGTAGAAATAAATGTGGTAGTTGGAGAGATGAAGTTATGTGGAAAGGAAGATTAAGTGAGTTGAGCTACAAGAGAATGTAAACCAACACTCCCCCTTAATATTCACTTTCATATATATCATATACCCTAATTCCTTCCTGAAGATGTTCAAAGACATTCTTTGCAATAAAATATTGTGAAGATGTCTTCTAGTTGTTCTTTGGACCTATAAGAGTTAAGATATAGATCACCATTATTCACCAGTTCACAAATGAAATGATATCTTGTATCACTATTCTTGTTCTATTTATGAAATATATGATTTTTTAGGTAAAGTAATCATCGAAATATAATCATAATATTTTTTTGTAGGTTCTTCTTGGGGATGCCTCAAATATTAAAGTACTTTTCTCATCCATACCGCTTGGAAAGCTACCGATGTGGCTACAAAATATTCCACTTCAACTAATGAGAGTGTCACATTTGGTTGTTTCTTTGATGCCCAAGAGATAGCCCCCAATTCTAGGTGAAAGATATATGATGTAGTGCTACATATATCATCCATGCTACCTCCCTAGTCACTTTCCATACATCCAATTAGTTTTTATTCATCTGAACATGTATACAAAATATTAAAACTCTTTCTTCTAGCTATATACCTTAAAACTCTTTTTCCAACATTCCAATGTAATTCATTTGGATTTTCCATGAATCTAGAAATGAGACTAACCCTATACATGATTTCCAGTCTTATGCTAGTTAGATACAAGAGGGTTCCAACTAGTCTTTTAAATAATATTACATCCACATTAGGAATTTTTTCATTCTTGATAAGTTTAAACCCAATGCAAGTGGTGTATGGGATGGATTCACATTTCCATTTTAAATATCTTCAATAAATCATTACCATACTTACTTTGACATATAAATAGGCCTTGATCATTTCAAATTACTACTATCCCAAGTAAATATTTCATGATACCCAAATAGGTCATCTCAAATTCTCTTTCCATGGTTGCCTTCAGTGTATTAATTGACATGTTACATGTGAACATGAAATCATCTACATATAGAAAAACTATAAAGATTTATCCTTCATCATTCACTTTGACATACAAAGTTGGTTCATTGCCACATTTTCTAAACTCATTGTTCACAAAATAAGAATATATTCTACTATACCAAGCTCTAGGAGCATGCTTCAAACCACATTGTTCCTTTTTTTAGTTTGTACGCCTTATGTACTTCTACCAAAGCTTCGTAGCTAGGTTATTTTTATATATACACTTGCTCTAAAATGTCATTAAAGAATGATGATTTAAAGTACATTTGGTAAGCCTTCCAATTATTTTTAGATGTTATAGGTAATACTATTTTAATGGTATCCAATCTTTTCATAGGTGTGAATGTTTCATTTTAGTCTATGCCAAGTTATTGTGTGAAGCATTTAGCTACTACTCTTGCCTTACACTTTTCTACTTTTCCAATAGAATTTGTTGACGGGGTTTTGCTGACCGGGTCCACCAACAGTCATAAGTTGTCACCGGGTTCCAGAGAAATCAGCCAACTCCGCCTGCAAAGGTTGTCTGGAGAAATAAAATTCTCCGGGCCTTCAAGCACCTGGGTATCGGGTCATGACGGTGCGGGGCTCGGTTGGGAGAGGTGACTATTTTTGAGGGGGATAGCTGGTTACTTCAACTCATTCTCTCGGAGATTCAATTTAGTAAGGGTTTCCCGGAGTATTCTATACTTAGCAAATAAAATGAAAAAGATCCTGCAGGGTTAGAAACACTTCATCTAACTACAGTCATGCGAAAATATCTGGAACATCAACAATACTTTGAAACTACACTAAATACCGAAGAAATACACAACCATCAGTTAGCATTTTATTAGTAGTGGGAATAAAGAGGTTGTTAATCTACTTTTAACATATTCAGAGAAAAGGACATACAGAACACTAACACATGAAATACCATTAACTCAGAAGCAGAGATGCTAACAACATCATTGCCATGAATCCTTCATTCTTCATTAATATTCTTCCAGCAAGCACTGGTGCGTGATACAATGGTTACTCCAGGGGAGCATTTAACTAACCAGAGTAGAACAATGGAGCATTGAGCTCTGCAACTTAAACTTAGAAACCACTTCTACTATTGATATGGACAACAAAATTATCAATTTTGCCGACCCTTGGAAATGGGCCGATTTGCCTATTTATACAACTCTTTAACCCTATCCCTACTTTACTGCACTTCAATAAAATACAATATCTGGGGGTCGGTACTACCTGCGCCATGCTACAAAAGACCTGGAAACAGAATAGTTCTGCCATGTCAGAAGAAAAAGACAAGAATATACATCGAAAGAATCATTCTCGGGAAGAGAACCAGAGAAGAGAAGGTAGAAAGTAGGTCCCCCGGGGACCGAGGCTACATGCCTCATAAATGGGAATTGCGGTGCCCTATCTCCAACATGCCAGGTGTACCCTTGAATGGTGCCTTGAGAAGATCACCCTATCAGAAATCAACCACCGAGCCAATGCCTCTTGATGTGCCCAACTACCTTCTGACAGTCTTTATTAACCGCTTCTGAAAGTGACCGGTCGACCTCGGGAACTGGGATGCAGATCATTTCAAAGAATACAAAATTTTGGATCTGGGAACTTACGTCCCCAAAAGAATAAAGAATACTGAATGCTCAAATTTCCCCAGATTTCGGAGAACGCTCACGGCTGCTGATTATCATTGAAGGCCTAAAGGATGCGGAAAATTTCGTCTTCATCAATATTTTTCAGGCTGGCCCTTCTATATCTGGCCATTTCAACTTGTTCCCCCAGTTTAGGAACATTATTTCTAAACTCATCCACCATCCTTACGGCATCATGGCCCTTAAGTACCATCTCGATCAATTTTACCATCTTGGCCCCATCCATTCCCTCCGGGGATTGATACCGGGAGTTCATCATTTCATCAAAACCTCCCAAAACTGACTCCTCAGGAGTATAAGTATCTGTGGTAAGGGGATCCATTCTAGAAGCCTTTATTACAAAAGATTTACATAAATTAAAAGAATACTTCACTTTGTTCACCTTTTATTGCAAGGACTCTACCAGTTGCTTGGTTACCTCCAATGTGAGGTCCAGTCTGGAGTGCTAAGTCCTTACGAAATCAAATGATTCCTCACCCAGAATTCCAGATTCAGAAATTATATCTTCTCCTAGGGTAAGGAGCTCTTCGAGCTCTGCCTTCCATGCCTGGTAATTCTCAGCATCACTCTCCCATTGCTCAATTAGTGCTTCTGCCTGGAGAATAACCTACCGGGCCGTATACAAATCTAGGAGAGTGGATGCTAGGAAACGCCGGGTGTTTCCTATTTGTAGAACAACCCATTCATCAACTGCTTGGGCCTTCTTTTTCATTACTCGCAGGGAATCTATGTCGCTCTGCGGTAATTCCTCTGATGTGGAGGCCTACGGAGGGGCGGCGTTGATGGGCCTGGCTAGCTTGGTATGTAAACCTATAAGGTTCACACTTTTCTCCTTTTCTTCTTTGAGCCTCTGGGCTTCCTTTTCATATCGGGCCTCTACTGCCCTTGCTGCTTCATTCAGCAGGTCTACTTCGCCCTGTTTTGCTCTTTTGCCCAAGTGTACCTCTGTGATATTGTAATCTGCGGGATCTGCAGTCGCTACATTGGCATTTGGGGGAGGTGTTGCCACTACTACAACCATTTCTCCCCCCAGCCCAGTTCGTAGGGTGTGAACTGTCCGGGCCTTCTTCACTTTTGGCGGGGCCTGAGCTAAGGCCATCATTTCAGCCAGGGAGATAGGGACTGTCGGAGCGGATTAAGATTTTATTTTCTTTCTTTCCACCAGCCATGGAGGTGGGAGAGGTGGCCTTCCTACCAGAGTCTGTTCTTCAGATGCTCTCCTGGTGTCCGGTGGTTGTTGCTCCTTTTCAACATGTGCTTCCTCTGTTTCTTTCTTTGTCGGCACCTCTTCTTCGGCAACATCCTCAATTTATATATCTTCCGCCTGGTCCCGGATGTCAATTGGTGAGTCTAGACTTTGGTTGGCTTCCTCAAGGATTTCCTCTTCAAGTTGCTCTTCTTCTTCATCTGTTGGCAGCAAGGGAGGTATCGGGCAGAGATTTAGAGTCTGGGCCGCTGTGATTACCTGCCCAAAGGTTTCCCTCGGGAGTGGCCCTTCGAACGCAGTGGCTGGGGTTACGGTTGTTTCTGAAAGTCCAGGTCTGGGTTCCCCAGCGGATGCATTTTGTTCACTCGGTTGTTGTTGGTCCACTCCCGGACCTTGCGTTGCCTGAGCCCCGGAGGCAATCTTTGGTCTTTGTTCTGCTTGCTTCTCTTCTTGTTTCGCAGCTTCTTCTTCCAAGTCCCGGAGGTCCACAGCCCCTTGTTCTTTTTTTGGGACTTCTGTCTCCGCCTGTGTGTCACCTCCTTACAGATTTCTGAATTCATCGGCTGCAAATAAATCAAACTCTTATTCTAGAGGGGGACTGGATGGGACCTCCGCCTGTTCTATTTCTCTCTCTGGTTCCGGGGAACTGGAAGAGAGGATCTCCACTTCTTTGGGGAGGGATGCCCTTGGCGCCGGTTCTACCTTTGGCTATTGGATGTGCTTTCTTTTCCTCTAGGTGACCAAAGGCAGCCCCGCATCGGCTATGGCTACCGCTTCCATAGGATCCACCCCGGTTTCCCTCATCTTAGGGCTGCCAGCGACGGGGAGGAAGGAGGACGAATCGGTCTGGACATAAGCGGGGGAGTGGCCAGCCTCGTTATCAACTGCTCCCTCATTTGCTGGGAGGCGGCCACGGATTGATTAATCTGCTCTTGTATGGGGGTCTACTGCACGAAGGGGGTTGTGGCTATCCCCTTTCCTTTGGCTGCACCTTGGGAAGAAGTCCCGACCTGTGAAGATGTCTCGGCCCCTGGAGTTAATCTTAATACCAGCGGGGGTGTTACTTTTGGTGCCAGTCGGGGAGCCAGGGGTGCACTCCTGGGGCACACCCTCTTAAAATATGCATGACTTCGCTCGACTATTTCCTGAGTGAAGTCCTCAATTGTGTGATCTTCTTGGGTGGCCCAATTTATCGCTGGCAGTGCCATTTTATCAATCCCCTTCTCCTAGTACTGGGGATCTGTGGTGGGGGTGGTGTCTGAAAAGCCTGTCGAGAACCTTCAGAGCGTTAGCTCCTGCATCATTCTAGCCATCATTCTATCGTAATGCCGGCTTCGCACATCCACGTCATCCTGGCGATCTGCCTAAAAGTCTTCCATGTGCACGTGGTGGGGATCCGAAGCCCGGGGTAGTGCTGCGGCAATTCGGCCATGCGGATCAAAGTTTTTCTGCGCCAGATAAAACTTCTGCAAGTTGTAACATTTAAGCTCGTTGTCTGCCTCCTTTGCGGCAGCTAGACTGTAGGTATAGTTCTCACAGGAGATTGGGAACAAAACATTGGAGACCTTCTTGAGGGCCAAGAAGGCATGCAACTCCATCATTTGTCTGCAATACTCCAGTAGCACGATCTTGTCCCCACAATGCCTGGGCAACAAGTAGGGTTTCTCGGAGAAGCCGGCAACCCTAATGTATGTATGCTGCTGGAATTGGATATAGTAGTGCCCATAACTACTAACCAATTTCATCACCTCAGTAGATAGGCGGTATCTAGCATCCCGGGTGGGCGTGAGTAGATGGTAGTAAACGAAGGAATCGTTTACCTGGCAGTAACTTGGGAAGCTGGCCTCCCATTGGATCTGTGGGAAATGTTCCCATGGTGCCTTTTATCCCAGGCCAAATCTGAGGACGCCATCTGTAAGCAGGCCGTTGGAGTGGGGCCTCTGTTGGGCCAAGGCCTAGAAAACATAAGAATTCATATAGAACTTCTTCTTCTTGTTCAGCTGCAGGAACAGGGAGTCGACATGATTGGAGATAATTATCGCCCAGTCGAAGAACTCTCCCTTAGTGGAGATGCCGAGGAGGAAATAGTACATCCACTTTACAAATTCTTGGGTGGAGGGTTGCCCAAATACCCGGGCCAATTCAATCATCCCCATCTGGATGCTCTCCTTGAACTCAGAGTGGGGGATATCGATCTTCATTCTTTTTGGGTCCCTCTTCGGGACTTTGAGCCAGTTGGTATTTATATATACCTGGGCAACGTCCTCCAGCTGCACAAACTGCTTCAAGGCATCAGTCCTTGTTACCACTATGGCCCTATCAAACTGGGGGATGCCCAGACCTGCTTGAAAAGTAACTGGGTCGAGGGACACCAGTGGAGTGGGGAATCCCGTGGGCTCTGCGGCAGCGAGCATGACAGCCCAGAAAGAAGAGTTGTAGTTGGCCGCCAATGCTAGGATAAGCTTCGGAGACTGCATGGAGCATGGGAAGAAAGCTGCCTAGGGAATTCTAGAGTTTTCGACGTTTATTGCAAGTTGGTCTCCAGCCTGTCACTGGATGTGCATTATTTTTACCAGGGCCTGCGTTTTCATCCAAGTTTCGACACTGGCGTCGGTCATCAATTTTACTTTGCACTCAACCTTTGAGCCCATGATCTCATTTTCTTGTACGAATTTCATAGTGAGGGGCAGCTTTGCCAGGGCCTTTTCTATTTTTGACTTTGCCGCAGCCCTGGTCTCTATTGTCGTTGGCAATTCCTGGCTTCCGGGAGGAGAGGATGTAGATGCTTCAGACATGGTTGCAAGTTGAAGTCTGGACCTGCGAGACAAAGCGACCGTCAGAATATTTTATCAAAAATGGAACAATTACTCCGGGGTCCAGATTTCTTACCACCGCGCCGTTTGCTCTTCCTGAAAAGTTAGTTTTTCACAAAGATATCCGAAAAGAAAAACACATCTTAAACTTAGGATTTTCACCATATCTCCAGGTCTGGGAAATTCTACCACGCTTGACAAAGACATAGGATGAGGGGTGGAAAAGGGGCCTGAGGTCTGGAGAAACGATCGTTAATGGATGAAAAAGTGAAGACAAGTCCACGTGGGTGCCATGTGCGTTGGCATTAATTGGATGTGATGGCACTGACGGCGGAGCCGACTGGCCGAACGCACGAAAAGGGAAAGCCACTTGGCTGGAAGTAATTGTGTGCATGGTAAATAAATGAGGCTTTGACAGCCTTGATGGAGGAGAGAGAAAACTGCCTGTTTGAAACCGGCCGAGAGCCGAGTTTCAAACAGGTGGTTTTCTACCTCGAAGCAAGCTTGAAGGAGAAAACCAGAAGCAAAAGTGACTCGACCAGCTCGCCAAGCCACCCGAAAGGATACACATAGAGCTGAGGGATATACACATGGAGAGGAGGGGATATACAGGGGATATCTATAGGAATATGTACATATACACATGATTATATACACGGGATGACTCTCGCAGGAAAACTAGACAAAGTAGAAATGGATAAATACAATTATTTACATTAGGTACATGCTATTTATGGACTATTTACAGATTATTTACTTCTGCACAGAAGGCGGACAACCTTCTGGCAGAGCCAACCCACCAACAGGTGGCAGAACCAGAGGACAAAAGAAACACATGACAGAGAGACAAAGCCAAAATAGAAACAAAAATAGGCAGACCCACAGAAAACCAGGAAAACAAAAGTGAAACAGAGAGGGAAGCAGAAGAACCAACCCAAAAATGCAGAAGTCGGAGGAAGGGAAAGATTACCAGGAGAACTCTGCAACAGCTCAAATTGTCAGGCTATCAAGATCACCACCACGAAGCACTAGCATACGTCTGAGAATAGTAGAAGGTGCTAAGATTTGATTATCACAAATTTCTCTGTAACTGTTCTGCTAATCGCTTTGAAATTGCTCTATTTTGCTCTAAGTGCTTGAAGGTTTTAATCGCGGTAAATGTGAAAATGACAGGTAATCTCTATTTATACCCATGGTAAAAGTAATCCTCCTCCTTTTGGAGATTTTAGGTCAGGCAAAAACCTCCGGACTCCGGGCATTGGGATTCTTTACGACGATATTCCTAAGAACATCATAGTAAAGAATCCTGGAGTCCAGAATCTGGCTTTCCAACAAAAGAAAACCTCCGGGATACGGGATCTCGAAGGGGAAAACCAAACCAAGAAAACAACACACACCGGGGAAGAAAAACCCTGAAGAAAGAAAACAAAAGGAAAAGAAAGGAAAAGAGAGACAAGGCAAAGCCGCAGCAAAGACAACAAAACCAAAAGAAAAAGGGGGACCCAATATTTTGCACACAAAATGTAGGGACGGGGATGCAGGGCATAACAAATGGTGACTATCTGGGACAAATGCCTTAGCACATTTGAGAACCATAGAATCTCTGGTTAGCACAATTGGAATGAATCCGCCTCCCAAAGTGTTTGACAGGCCAAAAGTAGCATATCTGAGAGAACCCGACCACACAGAAGTCAGTCTGTAGCCTTTTATCAGTGGTGTCGTGTGTGTTTTGGAAAGAAATCAAGCCGATGACCTCTGGGAGTAATAGAGTAGAGGTATTAATCACATCGAACCAGTCGTCAATTTGCTCGTTTCTCCTGGAGACCATAGTTTAATCCCGCTTTTCCTCTTATTATTTTATTTGTTCCCAGGTAGGGAAGGCAGTACTTCTTTCACCATTGAGCCTAAGCTTAGCTAAATTCAAATGGTGGTACTTTTTTCACCTATCCACCCATATTTAGATATTTAAAGAGGATAAAACTCTGGACCTGAAAAGAATTTTGTTATATTCTCAGACGTGGGTCAATCAATTAGTACAACTGATCTACCCCCGACGTGTTCGATTACTTGTTGCTTATATCATTATTATTCATTGATTGCTAGACTCCTGGAGACAACACCTAATGGAGATTGCTTCCAAAAAATGTGCCATGATATGTAAAACAAACCCAGAGACCGGGCAGATTCCACCATGCTAAAGATAGATTCCAAAGTTCGCTATGCCCGAGGCATTGCACCAGAGGCCAAGGTTATGCGAAGCATTCCAATTCCTACAAGACGGAACAAAATGTCGGGACCAAAAGAAAGCCGAAAGAAGAAACAAAGACAACAAAACCAAAAGAAAAAGGGGGACTGCCCCGGAGGACAACCAACAAAACTATTTACAAGGCGGGGTATCTCACAACGAGACACCCGGGGGGGAATATTTACATATAATACAACTTTGGACACACTTACCCTACTCAAAGTAGTGTTTGAGAAACTATCCATTAACAGGCAATGCAATAGGTTCTCCAGTCAAGGTGTTAAGGCGGTAAGTGTTGGCCCCGCAGATTTTTGAAATTAAGTATGGTCCGAGCCAGAGTCGTTGGAACTTGGTGTGCTTTCCTTTTTTCTCCCAGGCCTTGTCCCACAACAGGACCAGATCTGAAATTTGAAAAGCCTTGTATTGGGCTCTTCTGTCGAACCATCATTTTACCACTGCTTGATGACGTGTGAAATATTCAAGTGCCGCATCCCCCTGTTCTTCCATTCTCACCAAGTTTAAGAGCCGAACCTCCACAATGTTGTCCCTGTTGTTGAATTCCTGCATAAACTATAAAACAGGGATTTGTAAATTAATTGAGAATACCGGGTTCTGACCGTAAACTAGGTGAATTGGGGATGTCCCCAGGGCGGCCTTGATGCGAATGCGATCTGCCCAGAGGGAAAATTTCAACTTTTGATGCCAATCCCAGGGATTTTGTTCTAACAGATGCTTGATCACCTCAAGTAGATTTTTGTTTGTTGATTCAGCAATGCCATTCCCCTGGGGTAATAGTTGCTGGAGAATTTAATGTGATCTTCCGATTGTAGGTCCATTCGAGTAACTGTGCTGAAGAAAATGCCGGACCATTGTCACATACCAAAGCAAAGGGCATTCCGAACCTTGTGACGATGTTTTCTTCCAAAAACTTGATAACTACGTCCGTCGTGTTATTTTTGTAGGGTATAGCTTCAGACCACCAAGTGTAATAATCAGTCGCAGTAAGGATATATCGGTGGTTGGCGGATGAGTTGGGGTTGATTTCCCTAATGAAGTCAAATGCCCACTGGGCGAAGGGTCTAGCCTTGTAGAATGGTTGCAGAGGCATGGCTGGATTACGCTCACGATGCGCCGCAGTTTGACAGGTATGGCATTTCCTAACATGAGCATAGACGTCTTTGAATATGCAGGGCCAATAATATCCGGCCCGAAGGATTTGGTGGGCAGTGGCATCACCTGAACCATGCCCAGTCCCAAACTGTCCGTGGAATTCATCAATTATTTTCACAGCTTGGTCTCTGTCAATGCACCGGAGGTACACTCCCTCGTAATTTCGACGGTAAAGCGCAGAGTTTTTGATCATGAAATGGGCACTTTTCATCCGGAAGGCGCGGCGTTTGTGGGGAGGTAATTGCTTCGGGCATTTTTTGTTTAGTAGTAAGTACACCAGATCGGTATACCATAGGTCTTGAGTAATAGAATCCACTGTATAAGTCTGACATTCTATGTGGGGAGTCTCTTCTGCCATTGCCCGACTTAGTCCCTGGCCTCGGACTATTTTCATGGGCTGCATCTCTAAGTCATATTCCTGGAGGATGGCCATCCATTTCCCTCGTCTCTTGCCCAACTCACTCTACATCAGCAGAGATTTGACGGCCTGGTCTAGAATGATAGCATACACTTTGCTCTGGAGAATATAATGCCAGAACTTCTTCACGGCGTGAACTAGAGAAAAGGCCTATTTTTCGAGTGGTGAATACTAGACTTCAGTTTTCTTAAAGGGGGAACTCATGAAAGCTATTGGTCATTCTTCCCCTTCAACTTTTTGGGTCAACACTACCGTGACAGAATGCGGCGAAGCAAACGAGTAAATGTAAAATGGGAGGGAGTAGTCCAGACTAGCCAGGACAGGAGCCTCCATTATGGTCTGTTTGATCTGGGCAAATGCCCGCTTTGCTTCAGGACTCCACTCAATTTTAGTATCCTTTTTCATCATCTCATTGAGTGGTTTAACTATTTCTGTGAATCCCGTGATGAATCGTCGCACAAAGTTGATTTTTCTGAAGAAGGATCGCATCTCTTTCTTGCTGCCAGGCATCCGTAGGTTCAGCAATGCTTCCACTCTATCATGGTCTATGGATATACCCTTCTCAGAGATAATATGCCCGAGCAACTTCCCCTCGGTGACCCCGAATATGCACTTCTTGGGGTTGAGGGATATTCCATACCGACGACATCTCTCGCAGATTTGAGAGAGGTGGGTGGGATGATCACGCCTGTCCTGGGAGAAGATGGTTAAATCATCTATGTAGATGATTATGCATTGATTTACAAGGCCCTTGAATACGATGTCCATGGCCTTCTGAAACATAGCCCCCGCATTAATTAGGCCGAAGGGAATTCTTCTATACGCAAACATTCCCCACTTAGTGGTGAACGCCATTTTCTCTCTATCCTCATACTTGACCATGACCTGATTGTACCCCGAGTATCCATCCAAGAAAGACATCATCTGAGATTCGTTCACTATTTGTAACACCTCGTCCAACAAGGGGAGAGGGTGATTATCTTTCTTGGAGGCCTTTTTCAAATTTTGGAAATCCACACAAAGGCGAATCTCACCGTTCTTCTTTCGCACAGGGACCAGGATGGCAAACCACGTAGTGTGTCAGATCAGGAAGATAATCTGAGCTGACAGTAGTTTTTCTACCTCCTGACAAATCAGAGGCTCTATCAGGGGGTTAACTGGTCTTTTCTTTTGTCGAAAGGGCTTAGCATTAGGTTTTAGGGGAATGGTATGGGTCATGATGGATGTGTCATATGTCTTTAAGTCTTCATAACCCCAGGAAATTACGTCGATGTATTCTCGAAGAACTGTGAGAATCTTCTCCTTTTCCTCAGGGGAGTAGGAGGTACCAATGTGAATGATCTTCTCTTCACCGGGCTGCCCGATGTTAACTTTTTCAAAATTTCCTCCCTCAGGGGAAGATGACACCTTCTCACGGGCCCGAGGGTCTGAGTCGAAGATTCGTTCTAAAGAAACCATCCCCTTAGGGATGGTGTTGGTGGGTAAGTCCATGATCCCATCATCTTCATCACCCTGTCCAGTGTCATCGTGGTCTCATTCTTCCACTATCTGATCTTCAAAGACACCAACATTTGCCATGGAGGCTAAGATATGTTGATCATCCTCAAAAACCTAAAAGTGAGTGACATTATCAGGAATGGAGGGGGTGGGGACCATCTCAAATAAAAATCTCCGGAGTCGTGAGCCGGCCATTAGCTCAAGTGTGCTGGCAGAAATAGCTAGGGCATCCAGGACATAGTTCCAGCGTCGGGGAATGAGATCAATGCCTAAGGCATCAAAATCCTCAATAAGGCTCCAAGCCCGATTGCGGTATGCGGCTAGTCTTTTGTCATGACATGTGTATTGTCTCCGGACTTGTTTAACAACCAACTTTGAATCACCCAGAGCCCGGAGGCGGGTGATTCCTTTCCTTAGCGCGAATAGGAGCCCAAGGACCAAAGCCTCGTACTCTATGACATTGTTCATATAATTAAACTACAGCCTATAGGAAGCGAGGAAGGATTTCCCTCGCAGGTTGATTAGTTCTACCCCGGCCCCACAGCCTTGTTTGGATCAGGACCCATCGAACTTCAGGGTCCATAAGTCATTGTTTGTAGTCTAGGGCTGGGGATGGGGAGTTTCCTTTGGATTATCACTGGGAGACTTGGGGATTTTCTCCCGGACTACCAGCATGATAGTAGGTTTTACCTCTAGAGGCATTTGGACTTGGGTACTGGGTCTGGGAGAATCAGTTGCGTCTTCATTCTGGAAGGCATCAAGTTGTCGGTTAGCGATTGAGAGGCATGGTTCACACTCGAGTTCTGAATGTTTTTGGTAGTGTACTCGGCACCAAGTGCCGGACAGGAGTGTGGCAGGGGTTGTTTTCATGCCTTGTGAGTTGACTTCCATCCTCACCTTTTCTTCCAAGTCTTGGGCTCTTTGTAGCACGACGGGATCCTCTCCGGGGATGAAATCGAATGTTAAAATTTCAAGAGGGCGGTATACCCCCAGAGAAGTCTCAGAGAAAAGGACTTTGTTGACCTTCCCAACTTCAGTAAGGGCCTATTTCATCCGGGGTTCGCTTTCGACCCAGATTTGGTTTGATTCTCCTTCCCACGGAAGCCATAAGTGGGTGAAGTCGGTCGAAAAGTATCCGTTTAAGGACTTGGACCAATTCCAACTTAGTAACATCTCATAAGTCTCTGGGATATCCACCACTTGGATGTCAATGATGCTGGCTATCCCGAGTTCCTGGATAAGGTGTATCCGGACGTTTTTCAATTCCCCCACCATTTTTACAGCAGTCTTATCCAGCTGGATTACTGCGCCATTAGATGGGGTGGGGTGGAGTCTGAGCTTTTGACAGATGGATAGGGGCATGATATTACTTGAAGCCCTAGAATCTACTAAGCAGTTGTGTATATTTTTGCCATAAATGTTCAGGCCTAGAAGGAAGGGTGGATCCTCATTATTTCCGTGGAAGACAGCCGCGTTAGCATCTTCAAAGGAGATGGTCTTGGGTGGGCGGATAATGGTCTCTGGGTTTTTTAAGAGATTCAGAAGAGACTTCTTCTGCTCAAGATAATTTAGCAAAACCTCCATTAAGGTCATGGAGGTGGTGGTCTATTTTAATGCTTTCGTGATATCAAACCTCCCTACCGGGAACGGGTGACTTTCCTCTGTGAGGTCTTTCGCTTGGTTAGGGCTAGGACCTTTTGGAGGGATGGATTGATCAGTTGCATTGTTCTGGGGAGGAGGAGTATCTTTGGTAGGAGGTGCGGGCATGTAAGCTGGTCTTTTACCAGCTTGACTCCGAGTATTATATGGAGCCCACGGGTTGGTAAAGGCGTTGGCCTCGAAGGGTGGAATGGATTCATCAAAGAATCCCGGCAGTTCAGATTCTTCTTCATCTTCCCCAGAAGTATCGAAGAAGATGGTGTCATAGGTGAAGGCACTGTGGGTTTTCTCTTGGATAGGGGGCTTCGGAGGAGCGGTATCGTGCGATTGCTGCCTGTCTAGCTGGGAGATCATTATGACTTTCTCCAAAGTGGCACAATTTACCTCATTGTGCGAACCTATGTCGTTCAGTCTACACCAGTTAGTCATGGGCTGGAAGTCTGTGACTGGTGTAAAATGGGATGGTCCAGCGCCATTTTGGTTGGTGTTTTGGTTCGGAGGTGGGCCTTCGGTGTTAGTGTTATTGTTCCACTGTTGTTGATTTGGCCTAGGCCCGTTGTTAAAGTTTCTTCCTTCGGCATTGTTGTTTCGTTGGCCGGAGAAGATATTTCCCCTCTGGGGATTTGAATTTTGGGGTGCGTAGGATCCCGCCTTCAGTTGACCCATCTCCATAGTCAGAGTGGACAGCATTCGCCGGAGGGATTCGACCTCGGCGGTCAACTGGGTGTTAGCGTCACAGTGTGACGACTGTGGTTGTTGTTGGCTTCTCAAGAAGGCAGCAGCATTAGCCAGAGTCAAGGGCGGCAATCCCGCATTCGTAGACGACTGGAAGAAAGGCACTCTAGATGATTATGTCTGAGTCTATTGTGTCTACTGAGGTTGATTCCACGGGAAGACTTGTGGACCCAAAGTTATCTGGGTCTGGGCTGGATACACATATTGTGCCTATTGGTCTATCAAAGGTGGCGGAGGATTCACCGCCATTGAGGGGGCACCTATTGCCAGATTGGGATTGTATCCACCAACATACGTGGTTCCGTCAGGGACCATATTGAAGGGTGTGCTCTACCCAATCCCACCTGGGGATTTATTGAGACCATGAGACAGCTCTAAGGCCAGGTTGTAGACTTTTGCCAGAGTGTCCCGGTCACCCGCGGTGGTTGTTCTCCAAAGGAGAGTGGCAACGAACGGGTCCGTTGCATTAAGATAGGTCTGTATAGTCACATCTGGGGATGGAATAAAGGGGCCCGTGCACCGCTTCAAGGAACACTGGAACCTATGGTTGAATGCTGCAAGAGGTTCATTGGGTTCCTTTCTGCTGGAGATAAACTGGCTGTGGGACCAAGCAGGGTCCACGTGCACACGAAAGGCAGCCAGGAAGGTGTCCTCCATGTCTTGCCAAGTGTTTATGGAGTTGGCAGGAAGGTTCAAGTACCAGTTCAACTCGCTTTGTCCTAAGGACAAGGGAAACATGCGGGTCACAACATCTTCATGCTGGATCTGGTGTTAGTTCATGGCATCTTTGTATGCCTGTAGGTGTTCTTCCATGGTCCGTGAGCCTAAGTGCTCGTATCATGGGCAGATCTTCTCCAGGTGAGAAGGTAAATCATTGGTCACACCCAGAAAGGTGCCCATTGGGGACCCAGTGTTTCCAAAATATGCAGCCATTAGGGGAACTATATGTTGGGTAGTTTGGGTACTGGTTACCGGGACCGTCTGGGTAGTTTGAGTATTCAGGGGTATGGTAGACCCCCAGACTACAGTGGCTGGTAGGACTTTCGATGTTCGCTTCTTTCGACTAGGAGGCTCGAGTTTGACAAACCTTCTTGGATTGGGGGCAGACCTAAGGACTCTTCCAAATTTCACTGGGGAAAAAGACCCAATCCCACTAAAGTCTTGTCTCCTAAAACTACAACTCGGGGAACCCTTGGGAGGTGTAAAATCAGAATCTCTGGGAGGGGACGAGTTCATGCCCTCCTTCTAGCGCTAGTTTTTGTTGACAGGGTTTTGCTGACCGGGTCCGCCAACAGTCATAAGTTATCACCGGGTTCCAGAGAAATCGGCCAACTCCGCCTGCAAAGGTTTTCCGGAGAAATAAAATTCTCTGGGCCTTCAAGCACCTGGGTATCGGGTCACGATGGTGCGGGGCTCGGTTGGGAGAGGTGACTATTTTCGAGGGGGATAGCTGGTTACTTCAACTCATTCTCCCGGAGATTCAATTTAGTAAGGGTTTCCCGGAGTATTCTATACTTAGCAAATAAAACAAAAAAGATCCTGCAGGGTTAGAAACACTTCATCTAACTATAGTCATGCTAAAATATCCAGAACATCAACAATACTCTAAAACTACACTAAATACCGAAGAAATACACAACCATCAGTTAGCATTTTATTAGTAGCGGGAATAAAGAGGTCATTAATCTAATTTTAACATATTCAGAGCAAAGGACATACAGAACACTAAAACATGAAATACCATTAACTCAGAAGCAGAGACGCTAACAACATCATTGCCATGAATCCTTCCTTCTTCATTAATATTGTTCCAGCAAGCACTGGTGCGTGATACAATGGTTACTCCAGGGGAGAATTTAACTAACCAGAATAGAACAATGGATCATTGAGCTCTGTAACTTAAACTTAGAAACCACTTCTACGATTGATATGGACAACAAAATCATCAATTTTGCCGACCCTTGGAAATGGGCCGATTTGCCTATTTATGCAACTCTTTAACCCTAACCCTACTTTACTGCACTTCAATAAAATACAATATCTGGGGGCCGGTACTACCTGCGCCACCCTACAAAAAATCTGGAGATGGAATAGGTCTGCCATGTCAGAAGAAAAAGACAAGAATATACATCAGAAGAATCATTCTTGGGAAGAGAACCAGAGAAGAGAAGGTAGAAAGTAGGTCCCCCGGGGACGAAGGCTACATGCCTCATAAATGGGAATTGCGGCGCTCTGTCTCCAACGTGCCAGGTGTACCCTTGAACGGCGCCTCGAGAAGATCACCCTGTTAGAAATCAACCACCAAGCCAATGCCTCTTGATGTGCCCAACTACCTTTTGACAGTCTTTATTAACCGCTTCTGAAAGTGACCTATCGGCCTCGGGGACCGGGACGCAGATCATTTCAAAGAATACAAAATTTTGGATCCGGGACTCTGGGATCCGGGAACTTACGTCCCCAAAAGAATAAAGAATACTGAATGCTCAAATTTCCCTGGATTCCAGAGAACACTCACGGCTGCTGATTATCGTTGAAGGCCTAAAGGATGTGGAAAATGTCGTCTTCATCAATCTTTTTTAGGCTGGCCCTTCTATATCTAGCCATTTCAACTTGTTCCCCCAGTTCTAGAATATTATTTCTGAACTCATCCACCATCCTTGCGGTGTCATGGCCCTTAAGGACCATCTCGGCCAATTTTACCATCTTGGCCCCATCCATTCCCTCTGGGGATTGATACCGGGAGTTCATGATTTCATCAAAACCTCCCAAAACTGACTCCTCGGGAGTATAAGTATCTGTGCTAAGGGGATCCATCCCGGAAGCCTTTATTACAAAATATTTACATAAATTAAAAGAATACTTCACTTTGTTCACCTTTTCTTGCAAGGACTCTACCAGTTGCTTGGTTACCTCCAATGTGAGGTCCAGTCTGGAGTGCTAAGTCCTTACGAAATCAAATGATTCCTCACCCAGAATTCTGAATTCAAAAATTATATCTTCTCCCAGGGTGAGGATCTCTTTGAGCTCTGCCTTCCATGCTTGGTAATTCTCAGCATCACTCTCCCATTTCTCAATTAGTGCTTCTGCCTGGAGAATAACCTGCCAGGCTGTATACAAATCTGGGAGAGTGGATTCTAGGAAACGCCGGGTGTTTCCTATTTGCAGAACAACCCATTCATCAACTGCTTGGGCCTTCTTTTTCATTACTCATAGGGAATCTATGTCGCTATGTGGTAATTCCTCTAATGTGGAGGCCTATGGAGGGGCATCGTTGATGGGTCTGGCCAGCTCGGTAAGTAAACCTATAAGGTTCGTGCTTTTCTCCTTTTATGCTTTGAGCCTCTGGGCTTCCTTTTCATATCGGGCCTCTACTGCCCTTGCTGCTTCATTCAGCAGGTCTACTTTGCCCTATTTTCCTCTTTTGCCCAAGTGTACCTCTGCGAGATTGTAATCTATGGGATCTGCAGTCACTTCATCGGCATCTGGGGGAGGTGTTGCCACTACTACAACCGTTTCTCTGCCTGGCCCAGTTCGTAGGGTGTGAACTGTCTAGGCCTTCTTTGCTTTTGGTGGGGCCTGAGCTAAGGCCATAATTTTGGCAAGGGAGATAGGGACTGTTAGAGCAGATTGGGATTTTCTTTTCTTGCTTTCTACCAGCCACAGAGGTGGGAGAGGTGGCCTTCCTACCAAAGTCTGTTCCTCAGATGCTTTCCCAGTGTCTGGTGGTGGTTGCTCCTTTTCAACATGTGCTTCGTCTGTTTCTTTCTTTGCCGGCACCTCTTCTTCAGCAACATCCTTAATTTCTATATCTTTAGCCTGGTCCCGGATGTCAATTGGTGAGTCTGGACCTTGGTCAGCTTCCTCAAGGATTTCCTCTTCAAGTTGCTCTTCTTCTTCATCTGTTGGCAGCAGGGGAGGTATCGGGCCGAGATTTAGAGTCTGGGCCACTGTGATTACCTGCCCGAAGGTTTCCCCTGGGAGTGGCCCTTGGAACGCGGTGGCTAGGGTTACAGTTGTTCCCGAAAGTCTGGGTCCGGGTTCCCTAGCAGATGCCTTTTGTTCACTCAGTTGTTGTTGGTCCACTCCCGGACCTTGCGTTTCCTGAGCCCCAGAGGCAATCTCTGGTCTTTGTTCTGCTTGCTGCTCTTCTTGTTCCGCAGCTTCTTCTTCCAGGTCCCGGAGGTCCACAGCCCCTTGTTCTTTTTCTGGGACTTCTATCTCCGCCTGTGTGTCACCTCCTTGCAGATTTCTAAATTCATCAGCTGCAAATAAATCAAACTCTTCTTCTTGAGGAGGACTGGCTGGGACCTCCGCCTATTCTATTTCTCTCTCAAGTTCTAGGGAACTAGAAGAGAGGATCTCCACTTCTTTGGGGAGGGATGCCCTTGGCGCCGGTTCTGCCTTTGGCTGTTGGATGTGCTTTTTTTTCCTCCAGGTGACCAAAGGCGGCCCCGCATCGGCTATGGATATCACTTCCATAGGATCCACCCCAGTCACCCTCATCATTAGGGCTACCAATGACGGGGAGGAAGGAGGAGGAATCAGTCTGGACATAAGCGGTGGAGTGGCCAGCCTCGTTATCAACTACTCCCTCATTTGCTGGGAGGTGGCCATGGATTTCTTAATCTACTCTTGTATGGGGGTCTGCTGCGCGGAGGGGGTTGTGGCTATCCCCTTTTCTTTGGCTGCGCCTTGGGTAGAAGTCCTGGCCTATGAAGATGTCCTGACCCCCAGAGTTAATCTTAATACCGGCGGGGGTGTTACTTTTGGTGCCGGTCGGGGAGCCAAGCGTGCACTCCCGGGGCACACCCTCTTAAAATATACATGACTTCACTCAACTATTTCCTAAGTGAAGTCCTCAATTGTGTGATCTTCTTGGGTGGCCCAATTTATCGCTGGCAGTGCCATTTTATCAATCCCCTTCTCCCAGTACTGGGGATCTGTGGTGGGGGTGGTGTCTGAAAAGCCCGCTGGGAACCTCCGGAGCTTTAGCTCCTGCATCATTCCAGCTGTCATTCTTTCATAATGCCGGCTTCGCACATCCATGTCATCTTGGTGGTCTGCCCAGAAGTCTTCCATGTGCGCGTGGTGGGGCTCCGAAGCCCAGGGTAGTGCTGCTGTAATTCGGCCATGCGAATCAAAGTTTTTCCGCGTCAGATAAAACTCATGCAAGTTGTAACATTTAAGATTGTTATCTGCCTCCTTTGCGGTAGCCAGACTACAGGTATAGTTCCCACAAGATATTGGGAATGAAACATTGGGGACCTTCTTGAGGGCCAAGAAGGCATGCAACTCCATCATTTGTCTGTAATACTCCAGCAACACGATCTTGTCCCCACAATGCTTGGGCAACAAATAGGGTTTCCTGGAGAAGCCAGTAACCCTAATGTATGTATGCTGCTGGAATTGTATATAGTAGTGCCCATAAAAACTAACCAATTTCATCACCTCAGTAGATAGGCGGTATCCAGCATCCCGGGTGGGCGTGAGCAGATTGTAGTAAACGAAAGAATCATTTACCTGAAAGTAACTGGGGAAGCTGGCCTCCCATTAGATCTGTGAAAAATGGTCCCATGGTGCCTTTTGTCCCAGGTCAAATCTGAGGACGCCATCTGTAAGCAGGCCGTTGGAGTGGGGCCTCTGTTGGGCCAAGGCCCAGAAAACATAAGAAGTCATATAGAACTTCTTCTTCTTGTTCAGCTGTAGGAACTGGGAGTCGACATGATTGGAGATAATTGTCGCCCAGTCGAAGAACTCTCCCTTAGTGGAGATGCCGAGGAGGAAATAGTACATCCACTTTGCAAATTCTTGGGCGAAGGGTTTCCCAAATACCTGGGCCAATGCAATCATCCCCATCTGGATGCTCTCCTTGAACTCGGAGCTGGGGATATCGATCTTCATTCTTTTTGGGTCACTCTTCGGGACTTTGAGCTAGTTGGTATTTATATATATCCGGGCAGCGTCCTGCAGCTGCGCAAACTGCTTCAAGGCATCAGTCCTTGTTACCACTGTGGCCCTATCAAACTGGGGGATGCACAGACCTGCTTGAAAAGTAACTAGGTCGAGGGACACAAGTGGAGTGGGGAATCCTGTGGGCTCTGCGGCGGCAAGCATGATAGCTCAGACAAAAGAGTTGTAGTTGGCCACCAATGCTAGGATAAGCTCCAGAGACTGCATGGAGAATGGGAAGCAAGCTGCCCAGAGAATTCTGGAGTTCCCGACGTTTATTGCAAGTTGGTCTCCAGCATGTCGCTAGATGTGCATTATTTTTACCAAGGCCTGCATTTTCACTGAAGTTTCGACACTGGCGTCAGTCATCAATTTTACTTTGCACTCAACCTTTGAGCCCATGATCTCATTGTCTTGTATGAATTTCATAGTGAGGGGCAGCTTTTCCAAGACCTTTTCTATTTTTGAATTTGCCGTGGCCTTGGTCTCTGTTGTGGTCGGCAATTCCAGGCTTCCGGGAGGAGAGGATGCAGATGCTTCAGACATGGTTGCAAGTTGATGTCTGGACCTGTGAGACAAAGCGGCCGTCAGAATATTTTATCAAAAATGAAATAATTACTCTGGGGTCCGGAGTTCTTACCACTGCGCCGTTTTCTCTTCCTGAAAAGTTAGTTTTTCACAAAGATATCCGAAAAGCAAAACACATCTTAAACTTAGGATTTTCACCATAGCTCCGGGTCTGAGAAATTCTACCACGCTTGACGAAGACATAGGATGAGGGGTGGCAAAGGGGCCCGAGGTCCAGAGAAACAACCGTTAATGGATGAAAAAGTGAAGGCAAGTCCACGTGGGCACCACATGTGTTGGCATTAATTGGATGTGATGGCACTGACGGCGGAGCCGACTGGCCGAACGCGTGAAAAGGGAAAGCCACTTGGCTGGAAGTAATTGCACGCATGGGAAATAAATGAGGCTCTGACAGCCTTGATGGAGGAGAGAGAAAACTGCCTGTTTAAAATCGGCCGAGAGCCAAGTTTCAAACAGGTGGTTTTCTGCCTCGAAGCAAGCTTGAAGGTGAAAACCAGAAGCAAAAGTGACTCGACCAGCTCGCCAAGCCACTCGGAAGGATACACATAGAGCTGAGGGATATACACATGGGGAGGAGGGGATATACAGGGGATATCTATAGGAATATGTACATATATACATGATTATATACATGGGGTGACTCCCGCGGGAAAACCAGACAAAGAAAAAATAGATATATACAATTATTTACATTATGTACATACTATTTACAGACTATTTACAGATTATTTACTTCTGCACAGAAGGCGGACAACCTTCTGGCAGAGCCGACCCACCAACGGGTGGCAGAACCAGAGGACAAAAGAAACACATGACAGAGAGACAAAGGAAAAATGGAAACAAAAATAGGCAGACCCACAGAAAACTAGGAAAACAAAAGCGAAACAGAGAGGGAAGCAGAAGAACCAACCTGAAAATGCAGAAGTCAGAGGTAGGGAAAGATTACCAGGAGAACTCTGCAACAGCTCAAATCGTCAGGCTGTCAAGATCGCCACCACGAAGCACTAGCGTACGTCTGAGAACAGTAGAAGGTGTTAAGCTATGATTATCATAAATTTCTCTGTTACTGCTCTGCTAATCACTTTGAAATCTCTCTATTTCTCTCTAAGTGCTCAAAGGTTTTAATCGCGGTAAATGTGAAAATGACAGGTAAGTTCTATTTATACCCACGATAAAAGCAATCCTCCTCCTTCTGGAGATTTTAGGTCAGGAAAAAACCTCCGAAATCTGGGCCCGGGGATTCGTTACAACGATATTCCTAAGAACATCATAGCAAAGAATCCCGGAGTCCAAAATCTGGCTTCCCAACAAAAGACAACCTCCGGGATCCGGGATCCCGAAGGGGAAAACCAAACCAAGAAAACAACACACACCAAGGAAGAAAAACCACGGAGAAAGAAAACAAAAGGAAAAGAAAGGAAAAGAGAGACAAGGTAAAGCTGTAGCAAAGACAACAAAACCAAAAGAAAAAGGGGGACCCAACATTTTGCACACAAAATGTAGGGACGGGGATGCAGGGCATAACAAGATTATACTTTGTCATGTAAACCCACTTACCTGCAATCACATTTTTTCCTTTAGGAAGCTCTACTAGATCCCAAATTTGATTCCTTTTCACTTACTAAATTTCTTCATTCATGGTTGTAATTTATTTTTCATCTTTAATGGAATCCTTAAAAAATGGAACATCTTGAGTTAAGAGTGCAAAATTATAATATAAATCATCATTTTCAGCCTCTTGTATTGCATCATAAATATCTCTTCTACTTTTTGTCCTCTTAGATGTATTTATTGATGTTGATGTTAGTGATACAAGTGTTGGATTAGAAGACTCACTGCTATTATTACTTGCTAGAGAAGTTAGATTTGGAGTTCTAGGCACCCAAGAAGTTATTGTAGAGTCATTTTCTTGTGTGGAACACTAGCTCTACAATTGTAGTTATTTTTTCTATGCTACCATACCATTCTTATTCTTCAACAAACTGAACATCATACCTTATTATAAATTTCATTATGATAGGATTATATAGCTTATATACCTTCGATTGTTTAGTCTATCCCACAAATATACCCTTCTCTCCTCTATCATCTATTTTCCTTCTCATCTCTTTAGGTATCAAGGAGTATTCCACACAACCAAAGACTCTAAAATGTGATATATTGTGCTTCCTTTTACTCCAAGATTCTTCTAGTGTTTTATTTATCACTACTTTTGTTGGAAATCTATTTAATATGTATATGAAATAAGAAACCCTTCATCCCAATACCCATTTGGTAGATGTTTTCCTTTTAACATACTTCATGTCATTTCCATAATTATTGTATTCTTTCTCTTAGCTACTCCATTTTTTTGATGATTATCCCTTGTTGTAAATTGTTTTCTTATACCATTTTTTTGCAAATTGTTTTTAAATTCATTTGATATGTATTCATCACCTTGATCAGTTCTCAATGTTTTGTTACAGAATCCACTCTCTTTCTCAACTTTTGCTTTGACTCCTTAAATACATCAAATACATATGATTTGTATTTCAATAAATAAACCTATACTTTCCTATTGAAATGATCAATAAAAGTTAAGAAATAAACACTTCTACTTATGGATGGTGTTTGTGTCGGTTAACAAAGATCTGAATGGACTATGTCAAGTGGATTATTTTCCTTATAAGACTCCAAAATTGGAATTTTTTTCTATGTTTCTTTGCTAATATGAAACTCCCACATGGTGTCTTAAGAAACTCTATTTGTACCAATTCATATACAATTATTTTCTTAAATAAAAATGGTAATCCTTTAAATTTTAAATGTCCAAATCATAAATGCTATAGCCAAGATTCATCTTTGTATGAGCCTTTAAATGCTAACTCATAAAATTTAAATGTCCAAATATTGAATGCTATAGCCAAGATTCATCTTTGTATGAACCTTTAAATCATAAATCATAAACCTTTTGCAATCCTTATGTCACTAAGAATAGTTCAATTTGAATTCTAAGTGGAAACATCCTATTTTTTGTCATTTCAACTTTTGCAATTAGCCTATTGCCTGGTTTCTTGTCTAGAATCACACATTCACCTTCTCTACTCATTTTCACCTTCCCTGATATCCCCATGAAATTTGAGCCAATTTTTCATGGGACTTGTCGAATGGTCAATTTTTTCCTGGGTAAAAGTCAAGTGTTTGAGTTTTCCCTAGGATTTTTGGCTCTAATTTTATACGGAGCCTGATGCGGAGTCCTTCTTCCTAGGTTTTGAATTGTGGTTGACCTAGATTAAATTTTAATCTTGAATTCACTATAAAAGGACCTCCTATCTCCTTATTTGACAACCAATAATCATATAAAATCTATATTCAAGCACAAGATATCATACTCAAATGAATGAAATCATATTCAATAAATTAAACAAGAACAATTGAGGATTTGGTTTCAAGATTCAAAGGAAAGCGTCCAATTCAAGATCTCTAAGGCTCTATTATTTCAAGATATATTAAAGTATTACCATGACCCCAATTTTTCTACTTCAAATCCCTTTTTGTGTTTTGTGTATTTCCTTTCAAAGTTTTGTGTCAAGTTTTGTCTAAGTAAAAAAGATTGATTAATTGAACTCTCTGGACCCTCTGAACCTTTGAACTGATTGAACCTTTTACGGGGTTCAATGGGTTCAATTGGTTCAACATATCAATATTTTTGAGCCATTTTTACTCTTTATCATTGTCATGTCTGATGGTTTTTTAAAACGTATTGAACTAATTGAACCTTTTTCGGGGTTCAATGTATTCATTCAGTTCAAGGCATGCAAAAGTTTGTAGACAAGCAATGATTTATTTTGAGGAAAAAGTGACTTGCGATAGGGAATATTTTGTTGGCATATCGTGAAATATGAATTTATGGTTTTCTTGAAAAGAATAGTAACAATGTAATTACAAGCACATATGTTAAAAAGATAGATAATTAATTTCATATCTAATGGAAAATCCCATGAATTGGATTGACACAAATGAAAGATTAAGCCATTATTTCAGAGATTTTTTTTATATTGGGAGATGTTTAAAGATAACCTTATACTTCAAGAAATAAAAAAAAATATTTGGCAAGGAGGAAATGGTGCATGAGGTAATTGGTATTTTCTCAAATTTGAAGTTGCAGAAGATTCAGATTCAAGGAGGTGAGTTTGGTACTATTCATTCCTAGTAATAAGTCCAGACTGATAGCTTGTCTGAAATTTCTATTATTTATTAAGCTAGTTTGAGAATTGTCCCCACAAGAAAGACATTTCATTTTTTTAGAATGAGTCAAGTCTTGTTTTCTTTTCCCCTGAATGTGGAGACAAATATCTCGTTTAGTATGATTTGGATGATTTCATAGGAAGGATGAGAAACACTGTTGAGTCTTTTATTATGGAAATAATTTTAGAGAGTGACATAACTAAAGTCAAAACATTTCTGTCAGCCATATTATACCTCAAGGTTGTCAGAAGCCTATTCTGATTTTACCCCGGCATTGTCCATGTCTTGCTTCTCTGACAAGAATTTTTTTTACAAAAGTATCATTTTTTAGAAGTTGGTTAAGTAGAATTCTAGAAAGGAGGGTCAAGACTACCCAGGCAACTCATGAGGGAGCATATGAAACCTTATGTAAGATATTTGATAGTTTTTTTTACAAAGACTTAGAAGTTACCAACTAGTTTTTTACTTTCAAGATTGGATGCATTTTTTTTGTTCAAGCTATTCTGGAAGGTACCCAATTTTAGGATTGGGGAGAGATAATTGCTGAAGAAATGTATGATCAGTTGAAAAATGGTCATTATGGGCATCGAGGGTAATACTAGAACTCATATTTATTTTACTTCTTAGAATGCACACAATAATGAATGGGCTTGCATCATGAGTTTTTCACGGAGGGCATCAAAGTCTATGAATATTACCCACACCATTAGAGGAAAATGTGTTGTGAGAATTACAAAAGAGTAAATAAAGTGTTTATCGGTAGATTGAATCATGAGATGGTGGGAAATTTGAACAAAAGGAAATTTGAGAATTCCATGCAATTAGTAAGTATTTATGGCAGCTACTATACACAATTTCCTCCTTTCAGAGATATTAGGCTCAACAAATTTGAAGATGAACCTATGATATTTCCAAGGTATGCTCTAGACTATTTCATATTGGTTAGGTTGTGTAGACAAATTTCTCATGTAAGTATGATGTACTCGCCTAAAAAGGAGCCAAGTATCTCTATTCCAATAGAGTTGGGATTCTGCGAATACAAGTCTATTTTAGATACTCTCAATTTGGAATTAAATTTGATGAAATTTGATATTCAATTTTATAAAGAAAGAGCCAACTTTGAAAAAAGGGGTTTTCCTAGAGAGAACCTAGACTCAAGAGAAGATTTATTACCTCTCCCACACATGGAATATTATTGGGAAAACTATTGCAATGAAATGGAGGTCATAATAAGCTATAAAGCAGATTTACTATGCAACAAATCGTTAGTTGGGCTTAAAGATGGACATTAGTGGAATCCAAGAGCAAGAAAGTTATTTGATAGACCTCATTCATGATCAATTTAAGTTATTGCTAAGTCCAGAAGTTGATTGGTTAGTACCAGAGAAACATAATGTGGAAATAAGGATGTTTCTTATCATACAAAGAACTAAAAATTGGTTAAAGGAAGAAAGGACTATTCAAGCTCAAGATATTGAAAAGAAAGCTGTGAAGGATCCTAAAGAGAGAGAACCTCGCATTTCTTTTGCTCAGCAAATTTTTCAAATTTTTGATGCAGGTATATCCAAATTTAAGAGAAACAAACCTTCCAACAGTAAAAAGTCTAAAATTACTCCTATGTACTTTCCCTATTCGGGTAACTAGATCCAAGTTTAAAGGAAATGACAAGAAATGAAGCATTGGAGAGAAATTCATTGATCCAGATTCAGGTGAGGAGGTTGAAAAGGAGATGGATAATAAAAATATATATTTCTCTAAATTGGATAGGGATTTCAGACAGAGGCAACATTCAACCTTCTTGACATAATTGATTTTATAGAATCACTAGATATGGTCAATCAAACTCTTACCCAACCTTCTTTTGACAAAAGTAAATCCACCACTACTCTCGAGTGGATGGAAGTTGTAGTGAGTAAGGAAAGGATCATTGTTCCAATTACTCTGTAGCTAGATAATATGGTTAATAAATGCTTGGGGAAAACCCCCAAATCTAAGAAATTAAAAGTCACTTCAAGGATAAAAGTGAATCCTAAAATAGGGAAAATGGGTTGCAAAAATATATAAATCACTCACCAAAGATGAATTCAAAGAGCCCACTACTGCTGATTTTGAAGTGGAAAAGGTAGATCTTGTGGTGACAACTAGAGACACAAATAATTACCCTTTCAAAATTTCTGCAGAGAAGATATTAAATAAGTCATGGAAAAATGGTAAAGATAAAAAGGCATAAAATATATGATAAAATTAATGGCTGAATACATAAATGATATTTGTAGTTCAAACTCACAACCAATTTCTCAAGAGTCGGTGTCCTTTTATCTAAAGTCCCTAGCAAACCAAAAATTCCTCAATCAACTTCATCAAGGGAAAATTGTAGTATAAGTATATGATGAATGGATGGAAACTATAATCCAACAAGGAAAGAAGTATATCATAGAATCAAGGGAGGTTTATACCGATACAATTGCAACTAGAGGAGAGCTAGAAACACAAGCCTCGACTTGGGAAAATGAAGAAATGAAATGGACCAGTGTAGGACTCGAGATGAATGAAAACCAAAAATATGGAGTTGCTAAATTCCTATTAGAGAAGCCCTTGAAAATATTGATGAAAATTTCTTGTATACCTATGAAGGGAACATATAATGGAGGAACTCAATTCTTAAACAGGGGAAGGAAGATTTCACTAAAATTAGAAAAAAATTAAATGATCTTACTCAATCTCTTCTGAATGATCTTCATTTTAGTAACATGATGTATGTCGGTGAAGATGGCACTATGAATCAAGGTGTGGATTTCATGATCCAGACATTGAAAGGAGAAACTGATGAATTGAAGGAAGTGAAAGCTTTAGCAACAGAAGATTTCTCAAATGTGGCATGAGTAGAGGATTTTCTTTACGTATCTTTAGGCCATCTACCATTGCGAGAGGTGAAGACCGTGAAGATAAAGAGGAAAAAAGAGGTGTGTAGACAATCGATATCCCACATAAGTATGCCAAATGTTAAGTCAATTTAGGAATTCATTAACTCTGACAAGGAATTGAAGGTGCCACATACCCCTCTGATTCAACAAGCTCAATCTACGGGATACATAACAACAACCTAGTCATAGCCCCACCGCCACAGTTTTGTGTTTAGTTGCATAAATGTTTAGTGGTCGTTGTTAGTAGTTAATTTTGGTAGTTCCTAAATTGAGTTACTTGGAACTCAAGTTAATGGATGCGGAGAATTAATGTATTCTTATGTAAAAGAA
>MU224422.1:3392444-3403281 GCA_018584345.1 Thuja plicata
ATATATATATATATATATATATATATACACACACACACACACACACACACAATCATAAGATCAAAAAAGGGTTAACAATTTTTACCAACAAACAATTGCAGTAATGTTTTGGTGATGTCTTCTAAAGATACTTTTGATCTTTGAATGAAAATCTACATGATATTCCAGTGATTTTAGATCTGTGCATTTGAAAGTTATAAATGAGACTTTCTATAGGATATTTATTTTGAGTGATTCAAATCTATCTTTATTTGGATTACATCCTAGTATGTATTATGATTATTGAATGGTCTATTGAAAAATATTGAATGCATTAAATTTATGATACAAAGGATCTCTGAATCTTGTGAGTGAAATTCTTAGAAAAAGTCATGATTTTGTATTCATTACATGATTATGGAATGGATATTAGTTAAATCCTTTCTTCTTTCTGGTTAAAATTATATGTAAATGGTTAGTTTAGTTTATTCATTGAAAATTATTCAAGGTTGTTGTACGTATTAAAAATTTAGAGCGAAGCCTTTTGTGATTTACCCAACTATTTTTATAGGTTTGTACATTAAAATTAAAAGTCTAGAGTTCGATTATCATATTCGCAATAGAAGAGAAATCTATTAGACCACATATTTTTGGTGACTCTACTGGGGATCGAATGAGAGAAATATTATAAGATAGTTGTCTTGAAATACAACGTGCTAGTTCTACCCCATGAGAACATTTTCCCTATTTTGAATCCCAACTTAGGCTTTGAGGATGAGAAATAAGATATATCATTAGTTCACTAAATACAGTAGACTAGCATAAGAGAAGGAATTCTAGAGACTATGGAAGAGCAAGTATGCTACTAGAAAGAGAAGAGGATCTGGCTGCTAATTTGAGGTTTTTGTTATTAAGACAAAGAATAAGACAAGAAAGAAATTACGATAGAAACCAAGTAGGAAATCAAGTTCCTAAAGTCCAAAGAAATTAAGAGTAGCCTAGGGAATAAAAATTA
The DNA here is from genome assembly GCA_018584345.1 of Thuja plicata. Lineage (NCBI taxonomy): Eukaryota > Viridiplantae > Streptophyta > Pinopsida > Cupressales > Cupressaceae > Thuja > Thuja plicata. The sequence goes on from MU224422.1 coordinate 3,393,439, forward strand.
ATATCGTTATTGCAAATCAACAATTTGGTGTTCAAAAGGTACACAAGGTCTTTGAGGAAAGGAGTTTTATATCCTATCTTTGATATATTACAAAATTTGAGCTTTTTACCAAATGTTTTTCATATAAGAATATGTAAGAGTAGACCTCCACCTCTGTTGGATTATATCAGTTTTGGTTACTGATCATGGTGTTGATATTCATGTTTTTCTACTAATGTCAACATATATTTCTATGGAGAAGATAGACTGACTACTTAACTGGAATGAGTGTACAGACACTGTACAAATGATTCAGAATGATCCAAGTTGGATTTTTGTAGAAGGATGTTTGTTGACCTTATTCCTAAGGTCGCTTGACTTTATGTTACATTATGTGGATGATACTGTTCATTTGTTGAAGACTGGTTTTCTGGACTGCAACTGTGATTCTGGACAGAGCAGGTCTCTTTGTTTTGGGTATATCTTTCTGGTAGAGATATTTCAGAGCTTGCAAGCTTACTGATGGATAGCTGGCAGATGTTAGATTAATGGGTTGAGTTTGATTGTTGATTGAAGATTAGTGATGTCAGCTGTGATGTGTATTCTAGAGAAGACCTATTTCCCTTCCGACTTTAGACATGTAGCATGTGAAATTAATTCTGAGCATCAATTGCAGATCTGGAAGCATATGTAATGAATTATAAATGTTGTATACTTGTCTTAGATACCATGTGTATCTTAGCAAGGGGCTATGTAATTATTTGTATGATGTAAATCCTTAATTGGCCGACCCAGTTAATTATGTATTACGAAATTTTGACTAGCTAACCTAATAAATTATTGTAGGAGGGTATATATGAAAGATAAATTCTTGAGAAGAAGTGTGATAGAGAATAGAGGAGAAGGCATGTTTGGAAGCTGCAAAGCTTGTTGACTTCTAGATGCAAGTAGAGTTGATACTTCATTGGAACTAATCAAGCAAAGACAATTGCTGGCAGATAGTTCTCTGATTGTGTATTTGCTTTATACACTTGTGCGGATTGTAAATCCTTGAGGGTGGCTTTAACCTTCTTTGGGCAGTGTGCCTTGGTTGCGAGCCTACTATTTCCTTTGACTCCTAATAGGGTCTTTCTCCTAATAGGGACTATGTACTGTAATGTTGTAACAAGCTCCTAATAGGGCTAATATCTTTTAACATGGATACTATACTCTCAGTACATTATTTGTGGGTGTTAACTCCCACCGGGGTTTCATCTTTAATAGGGTTTCCTTGACAACAAATATTATCTTATGGTGTTGTTTATTACTGTGTTATCATTTACATTTGCAAATTTGGTTTATAAAGTATAAAGTATAAATTTTAATAATCTATATCACAACTGATTCACCCCCCCTCTTACTTGTCTTCTGGACTGGTATTCCTAACAACCTCCTCCAAAGGCCCCTACCTACCCTATCTCCCAAGCCTCAACCTTAAAGGACACTATTTTACCTATATTTGTATTGGCTCAACCTTGGGGGGCATCTATAGGACCATTGAACCTAGGAGATAATCTAATTTATTTACCCAAAGGAGATAGGGAAAAATTGCCAAAGTTTAATGGAGAGAGAGAAATAAATTCATATCTTAGCATTTGAATACCTTCAATGTGGCATGTGCAATACCATGTATTCAACACCAAGATGTATTTATTATGATTTTTGTGCAAACTTTGATTGATTCTATTACGGAATGGTTTTATCAACTACCTAATACATCAATTTTGTATTGGGAAGACATGAAGACTGCATTTGAAAATAGGTTTAAGATTACAGAAGATGAACATTATCTTTTGGCCTAGTTAACTAAATTAAAAAAGGAAATCAATGAGCCAATGAGGGATTTTGTGGAAAAATACAACAAGATTTCTAATAGGATTCCAAATTATAAGAGATTGACCGCCAAAAACTAGAAGTGTTTCTTCTTTAATTCTATGTCGTCTTGCATTGGTTTTCACCTTAGGAGGAGCAGAGTATATGATCTGGTAGCATCACCGACACAAGTAATTGAACTAGAGGAAAATTTATTTACAATTGGTAAATGGAGGAAAGATGTTCAGAATCCTAACGCACAAGCTTCAACCTCTTTCAACCTTGTAATTTAGAGGCTATTCAACAATACAATTACATTGAAAACATAGTTACCAAAAGCAGGTACATCATACCCACAACCTTATCAAGATATTAGCATGAGAAATTTCAGTCAGCAAAATAATACTGGAAATATTTTATAGCTCCCCTTAACACAACTGAGGCTAGCTATTGAGGCCCCTATGGGAAAAGGAAATATGTGCACTTTCCACTTAACCACAGACCATGACGGGAGTGCATGCTCAAAAACTATTAGACATGCCCAAATGAATATTATAGAGAATTCCTTGGGAGAATCTTGACATAAGATGAAAGGAATTTGAATGAAAATGGTGACTCTGGAATTCACTACCTAGAGTATGAGTCAGGCTCAGAAAGGAGAGGTGAGATACTAGTGACTCTAGAAGACCCTTCATGTATTATTCTCACCAAAGATCAAAATAATTTTATGACCCTAAAGAGTTTAGTCTCACAAAAAAACCCTACAAAGAAAAAAGAACCCATGCTTCAAACTCCAAATTTTAGTTCAACCAGTTCACCCGTATCACTTGGTTCAACTAGTTCCAAGGATTGTGAGGTACATCTTCTCCATCATCCTAACCCTCAACCCCCTTTTGATGTCATCAAGTTTTGTAAGTCTTCTATAATTAAAATATCCCCCAATGAGTATTTGAAATTAAATTCTAAAGAACTTGATAAGTTAGTTAAATATGTGCATGGCGAGTACACCCAAGGTCAAACTAGCAGTCAATAATTTGTAAATAATGAGTGTCCCGTTGCTCAATTATTTTATTCTCCTCTAGAAGAACCATTTCATCAAGATAAGAAACCTACTAATGTTTCATATGATTCTTCATCTTCTTATTTTGCAAATCCTAATCCTTTCTATGTTTCCCTCTTGCTAAATGGTCATAAAATCAGAAACTATATCATTGATTCTGAGGCTTCTGATAATATTATGCCCCCCTCTATAGAAAAAACCTTTGGTTTGACCCCCATGAAAAAATTTGCGTGACATTATTCTATGTAAGGTAGACAAGTTCCCCTACCTGGGAAAATCAAATATGTGAAGTTTTCTCTTATATAGCTTATCCTAAACATAGATTAAAATTGTCTATCTTAGTAGAAGACATTCTTTCCATCCATGGTATGTTGCTGAGAATAACCTTCTACAAATACCGGCGGGGGGGGGGGGAGATTAAAATGGATTGGTCAAAAGCTATGATTCCTATAGGGAATTAAAAGATAAAATTCAAACTTGAAGCCAAATGTAAGTTTACGGTATTCCCATCTAGCGATCCTAAATCGTAGATTTTATATGAAGAGTTTGAATTTAGAAATTAATTCCTTTTTTATGAGGGAATCAAAGAGGGACCTATTCTTGAGATAGTACAAAGTGATGACCCCTGGACGATTTATTTCTCTTTAAAGTTGGAATTCAAGAATACTAATAATGCTGTAGAGTATGAATCCATATTGTTTGGGTTATTGTTACTAAAATTCCTCACCATGGAAGGAAAAAAGAGGATTGCAGTCTAAAGCCTATAGATTTAATTGTCTCCTACAAGAGTTTGAGTCAGTCATTTAATGGAGAGATGAAATATAGTACTTGAAGAATATTCTATGATATCTTCAAAAATAGGTGAAGAGGTTGAGTGAAACAAAATAGACTAGAGATAGTTAGAATGTGCATTGGGTGTGCAAAGAAAAGGAAAAGGCTAAAATGACTTATCCCACATTCCACGTGTAGGAAAGTTTTATGTCACTTTAATACAATAGAGGACAACTAATAGGTAGCCAAAATGCAAGCACATTTTGATAGAGTGGCTACACATGAGGCGGTCATATCAAGGACAACTAGAGGTTAAGGCCATTTTAGGGGTACATGAAAAGTGAAGGAGGACAAGTGGAAGTGTATCATGATCCCGCATTCTGACAGCTTGATGAAGAAAAAATTTCACAGGATTACAAAAGAGCACCACATGGAGATGTGGGGCCCAACCAAGAGGAGTGAAGAAAAGTCGAGCCGAGTTAGAAACCAAGAAATATGGAAAAACCTTGTGATCTTATTGTCTAACACACCAAGAATGAAAAGAATCACGGGATAGCGAGGTGATGCGACATGGAGCTGAGGGGCTAGTCAACCAAGTGAGTGCCATGTAGCTGGTCTAAGTTAGACAAGATGGCTAGTGGGAAACATGTCATGATCTAGTGGTATGACACACCAAGGATGAGAAGGATCATGGGATAGAAATAAGATGACGTGTTGAATAAAAGAACAAAAGGAAAAAGTGGGCCTATATGGCCAAGTGGCAATATATCATGATCCCACACTATGACAGAGTGAAGAAAGAGAAGTCTGGCACAATAATGGGAGATCGCCATGCTTATGAGCTATCAAAGAGGTGAAGTGGGCCACCAAGCTAGTTGGAAGAAGGTCATGATCCTGAAATGTGACAAAATAAATATGAGAAGGATCACAAGATAATGAGAGATCTCCACATGTATAGATAGTTGAGACAAAATAAAGTGGGGTGGATGAGACAAGTATCACAAGGTTGTGATCCCGCAGTCTGAAAAACAAAGGAGAAAGAGACCACAAGATAATGGGAGATCTCCATGTAGCAAGGTAGGTCTAGAGGTAGATCAACCCAAGGTAATAAAGACAGCCAATAGGAGTGTGACATGTGGAAACCTAGTAGTTTGAAAGAACAAAGAGGGTGATCAAAGAATAAATAGATCAAACAGTTCCTGTCATCCTGCTGAGAAAGATGTTAGGTGGTTAAAAACCATAGGATTATAGGATGGTGTCGCGTGTCTAGGTCGAGGTAAGAGTGAAAGCAATGATAAGAAAGATAAAGGAGCCCATGGGTCAAATAAGAGGAAGCCACATAGTCTTGAGGTGGGATAGAGATAAGAAATAAAGGAAGTTAGATGGCCTAACATAAAGGAGTTTACCACCACTTCACGGAAAAGGTGGCCGACTAGTAGTCAAAGGTTGTTGAACTTTTTTTTTAGATGTAGTAAAAGATGGTTAATCTTTAAAAGGTCATTTTAACTTTTAAAATAACAGTCAAGGTGGCAGTCCTTTACGTTCATGAAAAGGGCCAATGAGGGTTTCAACCCCAGTTTAGGGTGCCAGCAATAAGTTGAGTCCACTTTTTGGGCAAAAAGTGGAAGTGTTTTCCCTAATTTTCAAGTTGTCTATCAATTGATGTCAAAATTTGAGGCACTTAGAGATTGAATATCAAAAAAATCCACTAATAGAAAATGTAGTGCTTAGAGTCTATTTTTAAAATATGTAATTTATTTAAATACCCACATAGTAGAAAATATATTTAGTAGTCATGTTTAAAAACCTCTTTTTCAAAATGCCTGTTACAGGACCATACCCCGCATGTGTACAACCACCCTATTTTGAAGTAAATAAATGAATTTTTATAAATCCTTTTGGGGGAAGGTACCTAACACATCAAAGATTGGTCAGAATATTTTTTCTATTTTTTTAATTGAATATATTTTTTTTATTAATTTTTAATTCACTATAAAGTACATTTTCAAAGCCTCTCGTGTACGACCACCATAATTTGATGAAAATTTTATTTTTTTGAGAATTTTATTTTTTTGAATAGAATTCTATGTAGATTGGTCTCATATAATTCATTTTTTTAAAAACCTAAAATCAAAAAAGTTATTAAAATTTTAGTGAACCTTACTATTTTAAGTTTAGGTATCACTTTTGATTAAGAAATATTATAAAAATAGTAAAATTTATCATATCACTATAAAATTTATATTTTTGATATCTAGATAGTAAGATCTCTAATGGGTTTTAATTTCATCAAAAAATTTGATTAGTAAGACCCTCAAAAAATTATGGCAAGACAGAAATCTAGTGTTCAAATGCCTTAGCCATTATTTTGGAGGTCCAAGCATAGGCTTGGTCCCACCAAACCTATCCCGAACTGAAATCCAATGCAAATGGTGGTTTGGTAAATTTGAATTTTAAAAAATGGGCACACGTTTAAAAATGTGTACCCATTTCTTAAATGTAATAAATCGGCATAAAACATGAGTTTAAAAAAAAAAAAAAAATTAAAAAATGGGTACCTGTTTTGAAAAACGGGCACCCGTTTTGAAAAAAATGGGCACCCATTTTTTGAATTTTGGATCGGGTGTCCGAGCCTAAGATGGGTGCCAATTTTTTTCAAAATGGGTGCCTTTTTCTAGCGGTAGTTTTCAAGCCCACAAGACTTCCGCGGAATTGGCACCCAACTTATTGCACTTACCCTTTAGTTTAAACTAATCCCTCTCCTTTGTATGATAGTCATATGGGCTAAAATGTTAAGTTCTAAAATGATTCCAGAAGCTCCACTCAAGTTCAGAGAATAGATCTTAGTGGACACCAAATTTGTAGAAGATAATATATGTGAAAGTCATAGTTTTGCATGTTTTAGAGATATAATTGTAACATATTTATTTTATCCTCCCTTTCAGTTGTTCAAAATTTTAATATTCCCATTTCTTTTAAAGTTCATGTACAGTTAATCTTATATCTAATTGCAAATTGGTGTTTGTATTTCTTTAAAAGTAAGGTTAGTGTTTAGTGCTAAATGTTCCAAGATTTTGGAAGGATAGAAGAGGTGATTTATTTTTGGTCCTATGGTTTTATGAGATGGCATGGAAACCATTGTAACTAGTATTTATATCTATTTCCTTTTGAGTATTGAATAAAAAATCATATTTTTTTCTAACCTCCTTTGAATTCACTTATTTGTATGTAGTTTAGGATATGATCTTTTCCTATAGTGTATTCATCTATGGGATCACGCAATCTTATCTCTCTATTGCGCATCGTTGAGTGGGTAGAATTAAAATCTTACATATATTATGAGATGTGTTTCCTCAAAAGTTTCTACATAAGTCGGTTAAGTGTGAAGACTTTGTCATCCTCCAAATATATCATTGATAAGAAACTAAGAAACCTCCTAATAAAGCACTGATATGCAAGTTGTTTAGTCATCAAATCTGTGTGATATGCTTGAAATTTGTTTTCTCTTCAAGGAATCCCTTGTGATAAAATATTCATCATGGTTACATCACTCTTGGTGTATCACCTTTTATTTTAGTTTTATGCAAATTTATCTTTATTCTTCCTCTATCCCTTTTCCCATCAAACTTTCCCCTTTTTAGTACAAGATCTACATAGGTGAAATATCAAAAAGGAAGCAGCCTAGAATCTTGAGATTCACTCCATAAATAGGAAGTAGCACCACTAGGAGTGTTTCCATATTTTCCTATAATCCTCAAGTCTAGCCTCAAGAGAAAGATTAAGGAGGGTGCAATTTGAGTCACTGAACAATTAAAAGAAGCTAGGAGGAATGAGGTGAAGTTTCTTAGGGTAAAAGTTGAGGCAGAGCTAATTGTCAAACATGTTAGAAATTCCTTTAATATTAAAAATAAGAGGTTGAAGAATTATAGGAATAGGGTATGCGATGATATTGAGTATTTTGATTCATTAATCTCTATTGAAGACATTCCTACGAACCAAATATCTAAGGCACATTACCTAATAGTGTTAGTCTCCTTCCTTTTACCTCATCCTAATTTTAAAGAGGATACTTATAGAATAGGGTTGGTACACACACCTAGAGTATTTGATAATGTGGATTAATCGTAATTTGTTGAAAATGATCATTAAACTCAAAGGTTTCTAGAAAATGCTGAGATTTTTGAAATTTTTATTTCGAAGGATCAAAAAATGCGTGTAAAGAATTCTTCCCAGATCTTGGTATTATTTCAAAATATAATGTGATTTAGATAAAGTGAAATAAAATCCAAATGTTCTAATCTCTTAGGAGAAATTATTCATTGAAGGGATGAAGTTGTCAAAGGTAAACACGCTCAAGATGCTAGTGAACTTGGAGAGCGTGAGAAGATTAATATTGGAGTAGAATCCCACCCAAAGCAGATATTCATTGGAAGAATTTGTGCCTCTGAGGAGAGATGTAATTTAATTAAGTTGTTAACAGAATATAAGGATGTATTTTACTAGAGTTATGTTCACCTAAAAGATTTAAGGAATGGTAATTTTCAACATCAGATTCACCTAAAACCAAGCGCATCTCCATCTAGATAGAAGCTAAGGAACTATAATCTTAAAGTAGTAGAGGCTATCTATAAGGAGATTGATAAGATGATGAGGGAAAGGATTATATATCCTATACATCACTCAACTTGGATAGAAAATATTGTGCCAGTAAGGAAGAAGAATGGCGAGATAAGGATCTGTGTAGATTTTTGGAACTTTAATCAAGCCAACTTGAAGGATAAATTTTCTTTAACGATGATGGATCACGTCTTACAAAATATAGAAAAATAAAATATGATTTCATTATTAGATGGATTCTATGGCTATAGCCAGATCAGTGTATCTAAAGAAGATGAGCACAAAACAACCTTTATAATGACATAGAGAGCCTTTGTGTATAACAAAATGCCTTTTGGCCTGATCAACGCCAGAGCAACATTTCATAGGCCGATGAATTCTTTGTGCAAAGACCTAATTGATAGGATCATTGTTATCTATTTGGATGAATTGATAGTATTTTCTAACAGAAGGAAGGATCACCCAAATGATTTAAAGGTTTTTGTAGAAACCTTAAATTGGTCTAAATCCAACATCATTATTGATTTAAACCAAGGGAACTAATCCAAAAACCAAATGATTTCATCAAGAAGACACCGATCCACACAAATCAATGAATCAAACTAAAGAAAAAGACACTTGAACCTTTCATTCATATCATTTTTCAAATTTACATTTGATCTTAAAATTAAGTAATCAATACATTGATCTTTGACATCAACTTGAATTATCTTTATCAGGATTAAAAACAAACTCAAAGATAAAAATGAATGAAGTTCTATGTGAAATATGGATACAAAAATTATAACACTAGGGTTTTGATATATTACTAGATTTATGAGTCCTGTATTTTTAGCCAATCAATGATTTTTTTCTAGATTAGCGATAATAAACGCATGATATTTTTTGTTAATTTCTATGTGATTATTTGTAAGGTTGATTCATTGAAGCATGTGAAATGCCCAAGGACATGATCATCAAAGAATAATTGAGGAAATTTTAATACAAGGGGATCATATCTTTGTTTTTTACACCAATAGATACCTTGGCCATTTAAATTTGTCATATCTTAATGTAAATATCCACTTGCAACATTAAAACTGATGATAACAACATTCATAATCCCATGGTTTGGAAATCTAACCAGTGAAGGGTTGAACTAGTTTCATAATGGAAATCTGAGGTGTTAGGGATTTTTCTTGTATGAATCACAATGCTTGAAATGTCTATATGAATCATGTACCTTTTACCCCTGATTCAGAGACAAGAAAAGCCTAATTGCTAAGGACTAGATAAGGTCCTTCTTTGTTTTTGAGTTCCACAACTACTCAGGTAGGCTTTACCTTTAATGATGGTTGTTAACACAGTATTTGTTGATGTGGACACTGATTAACTATGTATCTTTACTGAACCAACTTATGAATAATCTTGCTGATGATCAAGCATAACCATTAACAAGATACTACCATGCAAATCATAGCTATTGACATAATAATAACCAGTGAGACAAGGATTTTCATCCTTCTTCCTTTTCTTGATAGGAGGGACAACCTAAATGATTCTCTCTTCAAGGAATCAATAACATG
>MU224422.1:3435460-3490928 GCA_018584345.1 Thuja plicata
CTCAAGGAATTCACAAGGTCTTAACAACTGTATGACCTTCAAGGGAATCCTGGTTCTTTTGATTCCCAAACTCTTTATGATTGGATACACTATCCAATTCTCAAAGGCACAAAAATGACAATCCCTCGAGGTAAAATTCCAAACCCTAACCCAAAACTGAATAGGATTTGGATGTCCTTGAAACAATCTTTGTGGAGACAAATTCTGAGGCTCCATGATTGTGAATTTTTAGTACAAGAGCAGGTGCATTAACACTGAATAGTGCAAGAATTTAGGCTCCTTCTCTTTAGGGTTTTTCAACTTTTTCTGTGTTGCAATGAACCCTTCATGCATCTCATCGATTATATTCTGAATATAATCATAGCTTGTGCTGGAATGAATCTCCTGTAGGTCCAGAACCATCATCAGGATGCCATGACCTATTCTCTCGGCATCTCCATCTATTCCTAATACTCTACAAAGAGCATAGGCATTGTACTTGATATAGAAAAATAGGTCCTTGAAATAATAGGGATAAGGCTCAGCCTTAGGACCTATATGATCTCTAGTTTCTTTTGGCATATGCTTTTTTAATAAGCCTCTAGCAATACCAGGCTTATTGCTATATCTCTTCTCTTGCTTCTTCATGTCAATTTTGGTTGACATAGTGCTAAACATGCCAAATGCTTGCATGAAAGAATTTCTATTTAACACAAGCAAATTAGTGCCATCTTCCCTTTTGATGGTCTTTGTTAATACATCATAGTGATTAGCCAGTTCCAGAAATAGGTCAACATCAAGAAAAACATCAGGCACTAACAACCTACCCAAACCAGATATCCAAGTGTTTGATACATGGATAGGCTTGTCAAAATTATTGTAAAAATAAGAAAACAGAGAATAACCTGTTGTTCCTGGGGTCACTGCATCTCTGATGTCCTTGAATTCATCTTTAAAAACACCAGCATCAATCTTCCTATTTTGTGTGGACCCTGGCAGCAGTTGCAAAAATTCGTCAGAGAAGCTAGGTTTTCCTTTAGGATCATCTCCACTGCCTCCACTAGTAGACGTCATGCTCATAGCAGTACTCATGTTTGCAAGCTGTTGAATCTCTGGTTGATCGATATTGAAACAAATCTAAGACCTCCTTTTAGAATTTTCAATCACCTCAGAACACTGCTACAGCTTTGAATATCACCTTTTGCTGAAACAACACTTAGCTCTGAAATCATAAAATCGGTGAATAGGAATGAGTGCATAATCCTCTGTTTATAGCCACAAGGTTCATAGTACATGGCTCAAAGTTTAGAAATGTCAATTCTGCAATTAATTTGATATGTCATGAAACGTTCAAAAACCTAGCCGTAGTTACGCGAGGTGACAGGAAATCAAATTTAAATCATGAGAATTTTGGCGCAATCACAAAATGGTTAAGACAGCTGACATGGAACTCTCTGATTCACCTTCTGTCATACATCTTAGCTACCTTTTGTACACAGTAATCAAAAATTCTTTTATTTGATTGGCCGCCTGGTGATCTTCTCTGTTACGTCATCCACTTGGCGCCGCTTTTATAGATCCTGTTTATCTGGCGACCTCGCAACCTCATAAAGTCTCTTTGTCGTGAGTATTTTCTCTTAACCATGGTCTGACCTTCAGACTTGGCGACAATGTAATTCCTTTACCTTAGGTAACCCAAGCCTTTCCAGCGATCAGGCGACTGTGTGAAAATCTTAGTCGCGCAGGGTTAACCTTAACTCAGTTTTCATCTCCAGACTACGCGACAAACCGTTGCACTTAACATTTCATAGCAATCGCCAAGTTGCTGGATCCTCATTTCTCTTTCCTAGATTACACGACAACCCTTTGGTCGCTGAGTCGGGTGATAGACTTAACTTAATCTTTTACTGAAAAGGTACCCTTTCTCTATTTTTAGCGACTTCACGACATACCTTAATCGCTTAGTTGGAAGGACTTTTTCCCTGGGGCACTTTTATCATGAGACTACGCGACCATCGTCAGATCCTTTCATCTTTCGATCGTACGGCTGTCTTTCAATCGCTATACATTTCCTCATGCCCTTAAAATATCAGGAGACTTCGCGACTGAGGGTGAAATGACTTAGTCTCCTTATCGCTTGATCCCTTTCCTTCATCTGGCGACCTCCCGACAACCACTAGATTTTTGACAGATGTCATACATTCTTTGGTCCTCTTTATACATTCTGGAAAGCTGAGTCACTGCCCTGATCTGGCGACATCCCGACTGAGTAAAATCACTTAACATGAAACCGTTAGTCGCATGGTCGGGAATGTTATCCTCTAACTATCAACTTATCACGAGACCACGTGACTGAAGAAAATCCTTAACTGTTTGAATGTCCTGATCCAGCGATCACGCGACATGAAGGAGGCGCAAGGTCGGGACACATTTCTTTGACCTGTTGACTCTTTTCACGATCACTCGACTGAAGGTGGGTCCCGTTCTTTTTAAAGCTTTATAACATGATATCAAGCGACAACCCGACCAAAAGGAAATCGATAAGTCTCGATACATAGATGGAATATTATGTTTCTTCAAGAGACTACGTGACATAAAGGGAAAGCTGAGTCAGGAGATCATTTGGAATATGCACTCAGGGTAATGAGATCAAGCGACCTGACTTAAAGCACATGCCTTTAGTGACTGAAAAAGGTAACGAGGAAATAGAAAGACATGGCTAAGGGTTTAAAATGCATCATTTAATACTTGGTTGCTAGGGTTTATTAGGGTTTTGACAATTTGGCAAGGAATAAGCATGATCACCTAAAAATTTTCAGAGGGGAGGGCAAGGAACCAGGCATTTTAGCAAAAACACGAAATACAACCAACATGAGGAAGGCACTATTCATATCACCATGGTTTGTAAATATAACCACTCTTGGTCGTACTTGCTAGTTACCCACACAAGCTCAATGATGAAAAATAAAGGTATTATTTTCAAAAAGTGACATTTCACTGCATTCACATAGATTGATTTGCATAAGGAATTCCTTTAATAAAGAGGCGAGTTCATCAAGGTTGACATCAGAAAATTTTTCTTTTAATCAAGTATGTTGGACTTTAATAAAAAATATTGCATCACATACATTTTTCTTTAATCATTAATCATTAAGTATATTAAGTTCATTAATCATTATTCATTAATTACACAAATTATTTCATTCATCTAGGTGCATTTCATATAAATTACAATGAATCAAATTATTTATAAATAATTCAGTTTGTGTCTTTAAGAAACATAGCATTATCTCATATCATCATTGAGAAAAATTATTCAAATACATTAGTTACATATTTAGTCAAGTACATTTATCATGACAAAAGAGCATTTAGAATTCATTAAGTCCATTAGGTACATTATATATTGTGTAGGTGCATATAGATTTATCATTAAAAACATTAATGATTAAAGTAAAAACTCACTATACATTATGCATTCATCTAAAAACTATGTCCTATATAAGACATCCATCTATCACACATAAAATAAATCTATTCAGACCATCTAGAACTGCATCCATATATATTATCAAAATAAAAATCCCAACATATGATGACATCATAAAGATGATATCAAATCAAAAAGAGGAGATTCTATCATAGAGATAATCACATGACCATCAAATGTCTACCAATAATGTACATATATAAAAATGTTGATCAAATAAGACACATAGTAGTATATAAATCACATAAAGGGGAATAATCAAAATCTAAACTAGGGGCACCATCTATCCCACCTATACCATTTGAACTATCTATACCACTTGTTCCATCTATCCCATCTATCCCATTTGTCCCACTTGTCCCATTTACATCTCTCCCAGTGAACTACCTGGATTTGAATAAGGAAACTAACTAGTAGTGGCTACAATATGGCTCTGTGACATGGAAGCCATAAAACTCTGCATCATACTAGAAAATTGATCCATTTGGATCCTCATAGCTACCACATTATCCTGTAAGGTCCTAACCTCCTAAGTAAATGTTGTTGGTGTCTGAGACACAACTTGAACCTTTAGAATAGGAACCTGTGGAACCTTTCAAATGAGAGGTGCCTATATCTGTCTACTTGCTCTATTAACATGTTGACCCCAATCTAAAATCATAGCCCAAGAGGGATCTCTACCACCTCTTTTTCCACCTCTCATCTCTACTCCTCCACCTCTTATCCTACCTCTACCAACACCACCCCTAGGAGGACCCCTCTCCATACCACGTCCAATTTCAACTCTCCCTCCTCTCATCTGAAGTCACCATCTCTACTGTCCACCACCTCTCCCATCATCACCAACATCATTATCATCACTCTCTGAGCGCTCATCAATATCAAGGATAGGCTCAACAGGATGTATTTATAGGGTGAATGGATGTTGACTAAACCACTAAGCATAATCGTCTATCATGCCAACATCCATAGTCTTCACTCTTATATCCCAACAAATATAAGGCATCCTAAATATCTCATTATGAGCAACATGATACTCTATCTATGGTCCCAACATAGATACCTTTGCATGTACTCATGTACATAATGCCAAACCTTGTGGTCCTCCCTGAAAATGAATGAACTGTGACAAAAACTATGAAATAAATTTATCTCAATCACAAGAGGAGTCTGATCAATCATCCATCAAGTCATAAACATGTAGAGTATATCTAAATTATCCTCTTGCTAGGCCTCACATCCCATATAAATCTGCCAATGAACCTGATTCATGTCATCTAACATGTGACACCAGTAATCCATCTTACCAAGATGATGTTGGAAAATTACTCCTTCATATAAGTAAGAATAAGGACATCCAAGATCTCTATCTCTAGTAGACGTAGGACTAGTAACAATAATATTCTCCCATGTCCTTAACTGAAGTAAAATTACACCGACAGAAAGTGCAAAACCTTGTCGATAGACTACATGATGTAACTCATGATACAACTTTGCAAGGATGCATGACCCCCAATAAAATATCTAGGGGATGTGCAATCATATCCTCTAAAATCCTACCCCAACCGAATACAAATCCATGAACTTGTGGATTAGGAGGAAGGAACTAGTAATCAATGATCCTAATACTGCTAGAAATAGTGGGAAAAATATGAACTCTTCCCAGGGAATACTATCATCACCAATCATTGCATCACCAAACACACGTCTGGAAATGGCTCCATCATAAACCTGATCATAGTATACAATCTCACCAAGTATATGAATTGTCAATAATCTATACAAATCCTTGGGGCTGATAATGATCTCACCCATCTGTAAATGAAAATTATTATGGTATGAGTGCCAACACTTAGCCATAGCAGTTAGTAATCCATAGTTCATAAGGAACCAGGGCATGTCTTAAAAATAAAACAAACCACATCGACTGATAACTCACCTATCCTAACGAGATAGCTGCTCTATCATCTCAAGGGGCCACAAAGGTAGGCCATGCATATATAACTTCCATTCTCAAAACTATTTTGGAATCAAGTGGAATCATATTGGTAATATCATCTAAGTTGATCATCACAAGTCTATCCTATTATCAAATCACTCATCTAGTGCACATCACATTTTTTCTAACTCTATATCATGAGGATGGAAAAAAATCAGCTATCTTATCAACCTATCAAGATCATCATCATACAACATTCAAAAAAATGGTAACACTAACAAAACAACATTTATTTTCTTCACAAAATCAAGTAATATAATCAATCGATCAATCATATCTACTTATGAATCAAAAAACATACATAACTAGGTTAAAATTTGAGCAAAGCAGGTTACGCGTCATTTGATCATCTTCTACACGATGAAAGACAAACATGATACTATATTATATAATATGTGATACTTAAAGTCATTATACATGCTCAAACAAGTTTTATGCACTACTATACCGAGTATGCGGTATACAACTCAATCATATGCACTACAAGAAAGACTATTTTACAATATGGGTTTATACCTGCTACTCAACTTATCGGACGCGCTACAAGAAACCTAGGGTAAATATTCATATGTGTTATTTCACATTATCTTATGCTTTAAAAAACCCATTTGATATATTAAAACATGTAGCTACATGTTATTTTGCATTGACCTACACATTATTTTAACCAAAACCTAATATTTTAACACGTAAAGATTAGAAAATTTAGCTGTAAATCAAGGAATCAACAAACTAGAAGGGATTCATGTACTCATGGGAGGTCCATAATCTATTGGACACTGGAACTTGCAACATCGCTTGAATCTATGCTCGCGAACAAGGATCACCATCTTGATTAGGTCACTAGAGAAATTAGAGCTCAAAAAGGTAAAAAGTGAAAATAATTGATGAAAATGACCTTTTTACTCCTGTATATACTTCTTTTGACCTAAATAAAGGGTATTTTTATCACCTATTTTTATCAAAAGTGAAATTTTAAAAAATGAAAATTTTTGAAATTCATAACTGGAGCATCATCAAATTCTTTTTCAGAACACATTATCAAAAATCAAATCAAATTTTGGAATTTTCACATAAAATTTTTATATGATCAAAACAATTTCATAACAATTTTGATTTCATTTTCGAGGGGGTAGGATATCATCAGAATGTTAAATCAGGCAAGATGAACAATTTTTCATATCAGGTGCATCATACATAATTTATTTGAAATCATCATCAGGGCATCTCAATCAAGTTATTCTTCAAATCAAGGCATCATATAAAAAGTTTGTTCATCAAAATCAGTTAAATAAACAAATCAGTCATCATGTTCAGATTAGGCATTAGTAAATCAAATATCAGTGATTCTTCGAACCAACATGCTTCACACATTGATTCAAAGAGGGGCATTTATAGACACCCTAAATAGGTCAAGAAAAGTCAAACATGATCAAAACATGAATTAATTGAAAATCAAATCCAAAAGGATTAATTAAATCAAAAGGATGAAATAATTGTACAATTGATTTTAATCAATTAATTGTATAATTCAATTAAATTTAATCCAACTCATTTAAAAGGGAGACATGACTAAATCAATTAATAAATCCAATTATTCTCACCCACCACATGGGGAAAAAAAATAAATTAAACCAATTAGAATAAAGGAATGAGCTCAAATGGATCAAATAAAAATAAATTCTACACCACTCATCTTGGAGTTTCATCTTGACCCTCCACTTTTGTGTCTTTCTCCCAACATTTGAAAAAATTAAATCAACTCGCATCTAATCATGAGTCTGTTGGATGATATCAGATTTGGATACTATTCATGCTATTTATATTCATTTTTTGTCATGTATGTCAACATATGTTTCTGTGGAGAGATTAGACTAGTTAATAGACTAGCAGAAGTGGACAGACACTATACATATGTTTCAGAATTATCAAAGATAGGGATATGAAGAAGAATGTGTGTTGACCTTATTCCTAAGTTCTCTTAGCTTTATGTCACATATTGAGGATGTTACTATTGTCTTAATGAAGGCTGGTTTCTAGATAGTAACTATGATGCTTGATAGAGAAGGTCTCTGTGTTTTGGGTATATCATATAAATAGAGATATTTCTGGTGATGCAAGCTTACTGGATGACAGAGGAAATCTTGAGGAACATTTGGTATTGATCGATTTGCATGAGCATGTTGGTGATGTCAACTGTGGTTTGTATTCTAGGGGAGACCTATTTTGGTGGCCAACTTCAGACATGTAGCATGTAATATGAATTGTGAGTGTGGATTATAGATCTTGGAGCATAAATGCTGAATTATATTTGATGTTTACTTGTTATAGGTACCGTCTGTATCTTAGCAATGGGTTAAAAAATTATTTTTATATTGGGAAAGCCTAATTAGATGACATAATTAGTTATTTGTGTATTTGGAAAGATTAACTAGCCCACAAAATGAATTATCAAAAAAGGGTAAAATGTGAGATCTTTTCTTTTGGAAAGATGTCATAGAGATTGAAAATGAAGAGAAGTGAAAGCTACGAGGCTTGTTTTTCTATTGGATGTAGAGAAAATATTGGGATAAACATACTTCATTGGAATTGACCAAGCAAAGACTATTTCTATCAGACAGTTTAGTGGATTGTATATTTCCTATATACACTTGTTCAGACTGTGAATCCTTGAGGGTGGCTTGAACCTTCTTTGGACAGTGTTTCTGAGTAGTGAGCCTACTAATCTTCTTGACTCCTAATAGGGTCTCACTAGTACATTTAACCCCAACAATAAACCAAAATTCCTGACCAAGCATTAAAATGGTTTTTCTTGGTCGGTTGATAGAAGGAAAATTTTGATTTTTTTTGAAAATATGCTTGTGTTGGTCAGAATTACCCACATTTTTTATGAACATTTCTGACCAAGCATTAAAATGGTTTTTCTTGGTTGGTTTAAAGAAGGAAAAATTTGATCTTTTTTTAAAATCCATTCCCATGTTGGTCAGAATTATGACAACCATGACGTGTCATCGTAATTATAACCAACATGAGCATATAACTTAAAAAAGGGTTTCATTTTATTTTATTACATTATTGTGCAAAGTAAAGCTGAAGGAGGGTAGGAGGGCACATAGAACACATTTCTTGACACCACCTGTAAGTGTTCGATTTTGGACATGTGTTTGCATTTGATTTGAAGTTTATTTTAATTTTGACTGATTTTTCCATTTATATGGCTAGTTGACAAATCATTACTCACTTTTCCTTTTCTACTCCACAAATATGCTCAATATCTTCCTAAGGCTTCGATTGACCTACTATTCCTTCCACCATTGACACTACAAGTTTGCATACCCTTGGCGGACAAAGCTCCAAAATCTGAATAAAAAAATGAAAGAAACTATTAATTTTAGCATTGCAAAAAACATAGATGAGAAGTTGCAGGTTACAATGCCTCATCTATAAGGGATTCCTCATGACCATCATGAAAATCACTTACTTTCGAGGAACAATATTTGCATAGATTTGAAATATCTCATTAGTGGAAGGTTTGGTGATGCTAGAGTTGGGGGGAAATATGCATCTATCGGTGCTTCATATATGGAAATGAAATTAATAAAGCTTTTTTTTATCATTGAATAATCAGGAATATCTATTATTCTATAGAAATCTATAGGCTATTAGATACATATAATATTTATATTGTGAGACCTATCTCATGGGTGAAAGAAAACACTTCAATAATATTAATGTGATATGGTGAGATGAAAGGAAGATTGAGGTCATGGTTCCTATTCCTAAGCTATCCATACCTTCCTCTGAGCCTATGTGCCTTCCTGAGAAGTGCTTTGTATTGGAAAGGTATCTTTGTTATTCTAAAGGAGATTATTCATCTCAATTGACCCTCCTTGCTACAAATTAAACTACATTAATACTCTTCCTCGTGTGAAGCCCTTTCATAGTCTCTGAATGAAATTATTAATACATGATGAAGGTGTCTAAGAATTACATGCAAGTTTGATCTGGAATTAATTATATTATCATTCATTGCTGATGCTAATCACTAATGATAGGGAATTGGAAAAGCTATGCATTGATTTATCTTCTATTGACTTGACCCACAACAGTAATCAAGTTCTCACTATTTCTGAAGTAGATGATTCACTTTCCACTACAATCTATACATTGTTCCTTGCAAGATGGTGGTATGTTGGTGAGAGTATAATATTCAAGTTCTCAATTATCTATAGGTTGAGGGATTGATGGATGAACTCCTTCCTATGTAACCGAAAAGATGAAATAAACATGAATGACCATAAATCTTTCCATTAAGAAGCATACTTCTACTCATGAAAAGACCATCCATGACTACGGTAGTAAAAATGTCCAAAAAAAGATGATAAATAGGACATCCCATGACTCTTTATTGAGGGAGAGAGGCACAACTATGGTAAAAAATCAAGGAAACTTAGAGGCACAATCATTTAGACTAATCGTTACTAGTTAGTCATTGTTCTCTAAGCATCCTTATATTGGTAATATGTCTTGAGAGTATTGATATGGTTGTAATCGCTTGTTCTTAATTAAATAAAATTATTGTTCAATATCATTTAATAATTGGTGGCTTGAGGTCTTTCTCTCAATATTCTATCTAATTTTTTACAATTTTACTTGAAAATTGGACAATTGTGAAGTCTTATATATAAGACAATTTTCTATTATAAGATCGCGTATTCAACTTTTCTCTTGACCTTGTATATGCTAAGTGTAATGCCCTGCCAGGGAACCCAGGAGAACTAACCTAAAATTGACACTGAGTTAATAGGATAATTTTATTTTTTAACGTTTACAAATAATAATGATAACAATGTGGAAGAAATGTAATGAGATATACGACATACACATAAGAACAACTCATACACAGATACCAATCCTTGAGGGTTCCTTGATGTAGAATCACTTAAGCAAGATAATCTACGAATAACAACTATAAAGAACTAACACAAAGGATACATCAAATGAATCCAATAATATACATCTCATAACTCACATCCTCTGCACATGTCGCAGGGTATGTAGTAATCACTCTAATACAAGTATGATACAAAAAATAATCTAGTTATCACATTCGATGCACTATTACAAGATAACAACTGATATGATAAGATCAAAACCTCCTAGATAAAAAGGATGAATACAACATGATACATCCTCCAAAGAATGTCAACCGATAAACACATATGGTACAAATATACAACTCGTGAAACTATAAAAGTCTCCAAAAGAATCAGAAGATATAAATGCAACAAGGATCATCCAAGCAAGAAGAGGAACTGTCGGATCTCAATGGTAATAAGAATCACTACCACCAAACCAAGTGGAACCAAAGGTCCACTCCCACTGTGCTGAGGGGATAAGATTAGGCCCACACACACGGGTATACAACATGAAGGAAAACACAAGCCATCATAAAGAAACACATAGAAATATCCTAGAAGCTTTTTGATCACACGAGAAAGATAAAAGAAAAAGTATAAGGATAGAACGATCAAGACAATGAGAATCCAAGATCAAAGCAAAGGTACACCATCCAAAGATAAAGAAACATACATAATATATCCAAAACACCAATGTAGATCAAATACTGAATCCCAAAATCCAAATGTCAAAGACACAACCATAAAAGGCACAACAACACCTATGGAGGAGACTTAGGCTACAAGCTATGGGAGTGTCATCACATGGTCATATACTTGAGTTACTCGGGACTGGTCTCTATGGACCACGGACCCTCAAGCATCGTCTAGTTGAGTTTACCCTCGATTGGTCACTCTGGAGCCTGGACTACAAACATGCTAACTAATCTTGTATTTAATGTAATCCCCAAGTTTTATTATTAAGTTATCACTTATTAATCAACTTACAATAGGTCACCCTAGACTAGCCTCTTTGGGCTCCGAAATCCTATTGTAAGCCACTCCCCTAAGATGCACCTAACTAACCATCCCCTAAGCTCAATGTCATAAGTAATCTCATGACTCATATACTGGTTCCTACCCATATGGGAACTACTGGTTCTCACTAACCATATGAGACATTCTCCAGGATCACATACCCTAAGTTCAGAAGACACTAGGTTCAGAAAAGAAATGAACCAACATAACATAATAAGACATATATACTGGAAATTCACACAAGACACCATGAAGATTCATATCCCAAAACCCCAACAGACACATGACATGATAAGGATTACAACAGAAAGGACATGCACATCATGGCATAAAAGTACATCTCATAAGGAGCTAATAAAGGGACATAATGATAGACAAATTTATAAGAACATCCTTTAATAAATCAGTCTAATTAAATAATTACTAACAATTCATCTTTAATTACATCAAGTATGAAAATACCATGCAATAATGAAAAGATACTAGTATGAACTTCAATATCCACCCTATTGTTTCCCAGTGTAAAAAATTCGTATATACTAAAAACTATACAGAAGAAAATAATCCATTAATAATACTATTATTATTATTTATAAATAATTCATCTTTCAAATATTTCTTCTCTCTTTAAAACAAATTAAAGCATTATACATATATATAAGAAAATAAAATTTAATAACTAATATTTACCTAATAGCTAAATCCCATAAAATAAATATATATATAAAAGAATAAATTTAATTAAAATAAAATAATTTAAAATTAAATTAAATATGAATTAACTATACTTAACTAAGTTTAAATTAATTAAAATTTAATTAAACCAAAAAAAAAACATAACAAACCAAAATAAAAACAAACCAAAAAAAACACCTTTTTTGGGGGGGAGGGGGGGTCTCGGCCCCACCCCACCTTTATCGTCGTGCAGCCGACAGGCCCTGCAGCCCCAGTGGCTACAGTGGGTACCGCCCGCAGCCCACTGTACCAGTGGGTACCGTAGGGTTTTAGAACCTGCGGCCCACAGTACGTGGGTACGACGTAGGGTGGTCCGGTGGCCCCTGCCACCAACCTCCCAAAACAAATGAATTTAAATTTTTTTTTATAATAAAGTTTTTTAAAACAAGACTTTTTCCTAATAATCGCTTTATTAATTTTTAATTTTTTTTTAAAGAAAATCTAAATACTTTCGTTTTATAAAGGGCTGTATTTTTTTTAATTTATTTATTTACTGGTGAATTCTTTTTCCGGCAAGCTCATAAATATATATTTTTTTAAAACTAATTTCCAGCAATAACAATAAGCTTAATTATTTTTTTAAAAAATAATTATAGGCATTCCTTTTAAGCAAAGTATTTAAAAATATGAAACTGAAATTTTTGCTTTCTTTCCCTTCCTCATGTAAATTGGCAAAAACAAGGAGAATATCTAATTTTAAAAATTAATAATTTTCAAGAAGAATTTTCTTACTTTCTAGCATGCAAATAACTCATTCAACTTGTTTTCTTGTAGATCTAATCAAGGGTTTGGACAAGGACATGGTGAAGGTATGAATTTCATCTTTCCATGGCAGGAAGATACAGATCTAAGGGTTTGGAAGCTATTTCTCCAACAATAACCAATTTTCATCCAAAGAAGACATTTTCACCCAAATTGAAACCCTAAGGGAAATACCAAATATGAATCTTTCATACAAAAACCTTTATACCCAATTGGAATTCAACACCTTAAAATAAAACCCTCATGTTCATAATCACATATCTAACATGCAAATTTGAAAGAAAACACAAATAGATCAAAGAACACATTTTTCATCATTTTAATTAATGGAATCACCAAATACACAAACAGAGAAGATCAAGCAAAGGATCCTAGTTTTTAGATGCATAGAAGACAGGGATCTGAAAACTAGAATTGAAAAGTTCAAGATCCTACCTTAGTAACAGGAGAGATGATCAAACCCACAAATACAAGCAAGATGAATTCCAAATCCAAGAAAACCTCCTCAAAATCCCAATCACCTGATTTCTCCTTCTCCCTGATTGAACAACTTTCAAAAAGGCCTCCAATACAAAGATATAGATAATCCAAACAATTAGGTTTTTAAAAAGTGAAAACCCTAAAGGGAAAAAAATTTATCTAATTATTAATTAAGATAATTCCTTTATTTTCAATTTCACTTAAAGCATGCAATAGAAACTCAACTTTATAATTTCAAAGCAAAGTGTTAAATTGAAAATGCATGAGATACTATTTGAATTAAATAAATCAATTAACTATGCAACTTAAGATAATATTTAATAATTCAACTATGCACAATTAATTACAATTAGTTGAATTTAATACTTATTAAATCTCAATTATTTAAATCAAGACTTAATAATTAAATCAATTAATTAAATATAGGCATTTAATTAATATTTAATTATTAAATTGCCATATATTTCATATATCAATGTTTTAACCCTATTATAGGTGCAATAATCAACATTAATATTTACCATGAACATTTATTAAATAAATCAAGCTAAAAGCATCATCAAAACACCTGAAACCCATCCAAATAGATAATCGACTGAAATAGACAATCAACAGAAATAAAAACCCAACACACACAAACAGGCTCACGAATCCACGTCACTTGATGGATTCAAACACTATGGTAGTCAATTAGATTCTTTGTCCATCAATAGGAAAAAATAAGGGTTTAAGGTATGGATTTGGACTTGAATACTATCTCCCCTCTCTTAACATTGAGATATTGCGATAGGGCATGCTCACTCTTGCCAATTCAGGGAAGACATAGCCCAGTACCTGCAAAGCCATCATCACAAAGATGAGCATACATGCATATAATATAGAAAACAATGGTCGAGACTAGTTTATCATGTGGATCTCATCGAAGTAAGTAACTACGACTCTGTCCCATACCATATCAAGCACGTCAAATAGTAATGCAAAACATATAAATGATCCATGTGCGTATAAATCTAGGGTTAGTATTGTCAGAAAACCATAATTAAAATGACATCCTAACATATACATCAACATAATGAAATAACCATAAATCATATGTAAAATAGGAGATATAAAACTGTAAGCAATGAATCAATAACATACTAAAATGTGATACATAAATATCCTCTAAACCATCTGAAATAAACCACATACATGAAAATTCCTAAAAGATTTCAGCAACCAAGACTGAAAAGCAAACTCAGAGGTGGGTATTACATCCTCCTCCCCTAAAACTAGGCTTACTCTTGGAAGCCTACAACAAAGGTAGAGATATGAATCTCTAAACTCCAATCATCAAACCGAGTCACAAAAGACTCAATGTGTGGGTCCCATAGGACACTTCCCTGATCTCTGACTCGAACACTGGGGATCATTCCCTACTGAAGGAATACAAAAACTAGCTATTGTCCCTCTACTCACAACCCCACTCATAGGATCATGATACATAGATAGAGGACGATCATGCACTACATATGCTCCATGAGACATACCAACATCCCCAACCATAGGCTCAGAAGCTATTGGTCTCTGATTTGAGAACTACAATGCTAGTTGAGGACAATTGGCCGCAATGTGACCAAGCTACCCACAACAATAGCAACCCCCTCTATCACCACCTCCTCTAACTGAAGGTGCACTAGACTGAAGAAAAATTCCCCCACTACCATCCTGATGCAAATTCTGAACTGATCGATTAGTTCTATTGCGCATACTGCGCAACTAGTTGTGATAGTTCCCTGACTAAGAACCGCCACTAGTGCCATGAAAGAATCTCTTACCCTGCTGGCCCTGGCTACCCTTCAAATCTATAGGAGGGTTCCTAGAATTTCTATCTCCTTGAGATTGACTCTATAACAAGAGTAGGTACACCAGGCTGCACTCCCAACTATCCACCACGGCCCAGTGCTAGGTTCGCCTCTGCAAGGGTAGCTTTAATAACCATTTTTTTGAGGTTTGTAGGCTAGAAGAGTCTAACTTCCCCAATGATGTGTTCATTGAGCCCCCGAACAAAGTGCTGAACCATAAGGGCTGAATCTTGACCATAACCAGCATACTACTTGGGCTCGAAGAATCGACACTCATACTCTACCACTGACATGGTCAACTGCCTCAAGTTATGGAACTCAGCTACCCTCTACTACCTCCACTGATCAGAGAGGAAGCGCTCTAAAAAATACTCAAGAAATAATCCCCATGTCACTGTGTCCATATGGATACCTAACTTCTCTTCCTCTATCTTCCACCATCTCGCTGCAAAATTGAAGAGTTGCATTACTGCATACCTAGCCTTAGTATTTCTACTAAAGGGATACATAGCATAAACCCTCTCTAATGCAATAAGCCAAGTCTCAGCTTCCAACCCTGCTGCTTTCCCATCAAACAGAGTAGGTGGAACTCTCATGAGATCCCTCATGTGGTTCGCTAGCACAACCTCTGGATCCACTGCATCATTCCTCCTTGGAGGGCTCCTAGATCTCTCCCTCTCTCTCTAATCTATCTAAGAATGATGAGAAGCATGATTCTCAACTCTAACCTTTTCAGGAAGATGACTCAATATTGCCTTCAATAGCTACCTAGTGTCTGGCTCAACAGACTCAGCCCAACACTCATCCCTCTGCTCATCTCTATTGTGCTGATGAGCACTATCTTGACTGACATTTAGGGAAGGACTGTGATTCCTACCCCTACCATGACCATCATTATGGCCTCTACCATGGCCTCTAGCAGCACTAGATTCAGACATGATTCTTGAATCAACCAGAGAACCAAACCACAACTTAGAACCAACACCAAAACTAATAACATCAAAAGAAATCAGATAATCACAAAGAATTGGTTTTAAATACATCAGAGTTTTATGTCTATGTTTGTTTCAATGTTTTAAAATCCAAAGATAACTTATGGGCATACAAATTCCCAGAGCTCCCAGTGTAGAAACATGGGCTCTAATACCAAGTGTAATGCCCTACTAGGGAACCCAGGAGAACTAACCTAAACTTGACACCGAGTTAATAGGATAATTTTATTTATTTTTAATGTTTACAAACAATAATGATAACAATGTAGAAG
Organism: Thuja plicata; assembly: GCA_018584345.1. NCBI lineage: Eukaryota > Viridiplantae > Streptophyta > Pinopsida > Cupressales > Cupressaceae > Thuja > Thuja plicata. The sequence continues at coordinate 3,451,950 of MU224422.1, forward strand.
CAATGCAATGAGATACATGACATACACATTAGAACAACTCATACACAAATACCAATCCTTGAGGGTTCCTTGATGTAGAATCACTTAAACAAGATAATCTACGAATAACAACTATAAAGAAATAACACAAAGGATACATCAAATGAATCCAATAATATACATCTCATAACTCACATCCTCTGCACATGTCACAGGGTATGTAGTAATCACTCTAATACAAGTATGATACAACAATTAATATGGGTATCACATCTGATGCACTATTACAAGATAACAACTGATATGATAAGATCAAAACCTCCTAGATAAAAATGATGAATACAACATGATACATCCTCCAAAGGATGTCAACTGATAAAAACATATGGTACAGATATACAACTCATGAAACTGTACAAGTCTCCAAAAGAATTAGAAGATATAACTATAACAAGGATCATCCAAGCAAGAAGAAGAACCATCAGATCTGAATGGTAATAAGAATCACTACCACCCGACCACGTGGAACCAAACGTCCACTCCCACCATGTTAAGGAGATAATATCAGGCCCACACACACGGGTATACAACATGAAGGCAATCACAAGCCATCATAAAGAAACACATAGGAAGATCCTAGAAGCTTTCTGATCACACGAGAAAGACTAAAGAAAAAGTATAAGGATGGAATGATCAAGACAATGGGAATCCAAGATCAAAGCATAGGTACACCATCCAAAGATAAAGAAACATACATAATATATCCAAAACACCAATGTAGATCAAATACTGAATCCCAAAAGCCAAATGTAAAAGACACAACCATAAAAGGCACAACAAGACCTATGGAGGAGACTTAGGCTACATACTATGGGACTGTCATCACATGGTCATATACTTGAGTTACCCGGGACTAGTCTCAATGGACCCCGAACCCTCAAGCATCATCTAGTTGAGTTTACCCTGGACTGGTCACTCTGGACCCTGGACTCTCAACATGATAACTAATCTTGTATTTAACGTAATCCCCAAGTTTTATTATTAAGTTTTCACCTATTAATCAACTTACAATAGGTCACCCTGGACTAGCCTCTTTGGGCCCCAGAATCCTATTGTAAGTCACTCCCCTATGATGCACCTAAATAACCATCCCCTAAGCTCAAGGTCATAAATAATCTCATGACTCATATACTGGTTCCTACCAATATAGGAACTACTGGTTCTCACTAACCATATGAGGCATTCTCAAGGATCACATACCCTAAGTTCATAAGACACTAGTTTCAGAAAAGAAACGAACCAACATAACATAATAAGACACATATACTAGAAATTCACACAAGACACATTAAAGATTCATATCCCAAAACCCCAACAGACACCTAACATGATAAGGATTACAACAGAAAGGACACACACATCATGGCATAAAAGTACATCTCATAAGGAGCTAATAAAGGGACGTAATGATAGACAAATTTATAATATAATCATTTAATAAATGAGTCTAATTAAATAATTACTAACAATTCATCTTTAATTACATCAAGTATGAAAATACCATGCAATAACGAAAAGATACTAGTATGAACTTCAATATCCACCCTATTGTTTCCCAGTGTAAACAATTCGTATATACTAAAAACTATACAGAAGAAAATAATCCATTAATAATACTATTAGTATTAATAAATAATTCATCTTTCAAATATTTCTTCTCTCTTTAAAACAAATTTAAAGCATTATACATATATATAAGAAAATAAAATTTAATTAAAATAAAATAATTTAAAATTAAATTAAATATGACTTAAATATACTTAACTAAGTTTAAATTAATTAAAATTTAATTAAACTAAAAAGAAACTTAAAAAAATGAAATAAAAACAAACCAAAAAAAAACACTTTATTGGGGGGGGTGGGGGTCTCGGCCCCACCCCACCTCTATCGTCGTGCGGCCGACAGGCCCTGCGGCCCCACTGGCCATAGTGGGTATCGCCCGCGGCCCACTGTACCAGTGGGTACCGCAAGGTTTTAGAACTTGCAGCCCACAGTACGTGGGTACCGCATAGGGGGGGTCCGGTGGCCCCTGCCACCCACCTTCCAAAACAAATGAATTAAATTTTTTTTTTATTTATAATAAAGTTTTTTAAAACAAAACTTTTTCCTAACAATCACTTTATTAATTTTTTTTTTTTTTAAAGAAAATCTAAATACTTTCCTTTTATAAACGACTATATATTTTTTTTTAATTTATTTATTTTCTGGTGAATTCTTTTTCCAGCAAGCTCATAAATATATATTTTTTTAAAACCAATTTCCAGCAATAACCATAAGCTTAATTAATTTAAAAAAAAATAATTATATGCATTCCTTTTAAGAAAAGTATCTAAAAACATGAAAGAGAGATTTTTTATTTCTTTCCCTTCCTCATGCAAATTGGCAAAAACAAGGAGAATATCTAATTTTAAAAATTAATAATTTTCAAGAAGAATTTTCTTACTTTCTAACATGCAAATAACTTATTTAATTTGTTTTCTAGCAGATCTGATCAAGGGTTTGGGCAAGGACATGGTGAATGTATAAATTTCATCTTTCCATGGTAGGAAGATACAGATCTGAGGGTTTGGAAGCTATTTCTCCAACAATAACCAATTTTCATCCAAAGAAGACATTTTCACCCAAATTGAAACCGTAAGGGAAATACCAAACAAAAATCTTTCATACAAAAACCCTTATACCCAGTTGGCATTCAACACCTTAAAATGAAACCCTCATGTTCATAATCGCAGATCTGACATGCAAATATGAAAGAAAACACAAATAGAGAAGATCAAGCAAAGGATCCTAGGTTTCAGATGCATAGAAGGCAGGGATCTGAAAACTAGAATTGAAAAGCTCAAGATCATACCTTAGTAATAGGAGAGATGATCAAACCCACAAATCCAAGCAAGATGAATTCCAAATCCAAGCAAACCTCCTCAAAATCCCAATCACCTGATTTCTCATTCTCCTTGATTGAACAACCTTCAAAAAGGCCTCCAATACAAAGATATAGATAATCCAAGCAATTAGGTTTTCAAAAAGTGAAAACCCTAAAGGGAAATAAATTATCTAATTGTTAATTAAGATAATTCCTTTATTTTCAATTTCACTTAAAGCATGCAACAAAAACTCAATTTTATAATTACAAAGCAAAGTGTTAAATTGAAAATGCATGAGATACTATTTCAATTAAATAAATCAATTAACCATGCAACTTAAGATAATATTCAATAATTCAACTATGCGCAATTAATTACAATTAATTGAATTTAATACTTATTAAATCTCAATTATTTAAATCAAGACTTAATAATTAAATCAATTAATTAAATATAGGCATTTAATTAATATTTAATTATTAAATCATCATATATTTCATATGTCAATGTTTTAACCCTATTATAGGTGAAATGATCAACATTAATATTTACCATAAAAATTCATTAAATAAATCAAGCTAAAAGCATCATCAAAACACCTGAAACCCATCCAAACAAATAATCAACTAAAACAAACAATCAACTAAAACAGAAACCCAACACACACAAATAGGCTCATGAATCCATGTCACTTGACGGATTCAAACACTAGGGTAGTCAATTAGATTCTTTGTCCATCAATAGGACAAAATAATGGTTTAGGGTATGGATTTGGACCTAAATACTATCTCCCCTCTCTTACCATTGAGATATTGCGATAGGGCATGCTCACTCCTGCCAATTCAGGGAAGACGTAGCTCAATACCCGTAAAGCTATCATCACAAAGACGAGCATACATGCATATAATATAGCAAACAATGGTTGAGCCTAGTTTATCGTGTGGATCTCGCCGAAGCAAGTAACTACAACTTTGTCCCATACAATATCAAGCACATCAAATAGTAATGCAAAACATATAAATGATCGATGTGCATATAAATCTAGGGTCAGTATTGTCACAAAACCATAATCAAAATGACATCCTAACATATACATCAACATCATGAAATAACCATAAATCATATGCAAAATAGGAGATATAACACTCTATGCAATGAATCAATAACATACTAAAATGTGATACATAAATATCCTCTAAACCATCTGAAATAAACCACAAATACATGAAAATGCCGAAAAGAGTTTGGCAACCAAGATTGAAAAGCAAACTCAGAGGTGGGTATTACACTAAGTGATGTTATGCTAAGGAGAGGGACATCACAACATAGTGGTATGTTCTTCAGAGAATTAGGCCTTTGTTAGTTAGAGATAGAGAACTAAAAGGTAACTAGTTAGATGTAGGGTTTTGTACCTCTATATCAGTCATTATTGAGGGCACTTCCTCTGTTATTGTAGATGCTTCTCATTGATCATGTTTCTAAAAAAAAACTGGATCTCTTGTAGTGTTAAGTGCATCTTCTAGCACCCTTATTATCTCTAACAAATCTTCTGGCCCCATGATCATAGCCAGCATTTCATTTTAACTTTCTAAGTAGGGAAGGAACCTTCTTAAAGCATCACTCTACCACCACATGCAATAAGAATTTGGATCTTATAAGCTACCTTCTTGCACTTGTTAATGAATAGTTTGAGACTAATCTCAAAGTCTACTAGTCGTAATGTTGAAGAACAAAATATGTAGCTTTGAAAGTAGATAACATAATAAAATAACAATGAATGAAATCTAAAGATATGAATCCTAAACCTTAGTGCCATCCTTGACAATTATGTCAAAAATGACTAGTCTTTGTTATATGCACAAGATTGGTATAGAAAATTCAGTGCACACACTTATTGGAGTGAGGAACACATGTCACATTAGGTAATCCATTGACCTGGAGAGGCTCAATCAATTATCAACTACGAATGTATATACATAAATAATGCTGACACTACATGTGCAGCCAAAGATTCTCTTAGCCACCTATTAGTTTGGTAAAGGAAACTAACTAAATTCAACAATTAACTAACACAACAAAAATGGGTAGAGCAGAGGAATAACTAAATTACAATTAACTTCTAATCTAACTACAAACTCCATTAAGAGATTATATCAACTTAAGAAGCATAAATATAATAATTTTGATAAAAAAAAATTTGTTCAAGGAATTTTAAGAAACTATTTTTTTAAAAGTAAATTTGATTTGAGAAAAAAATATTTTTTTAACATCTTATCAATGAATTTTGCAAGTATAATATGCATTAAGTTTTAGATTAATAAAAATTATTTGTTGTGCCTTTTACACTAACTTGTATTTTTTATTTAATGGTTAATTTTCATTATTTTAATGGTCAACTTTCTCTCTTTTTCTTATGTATTCAATTAACATAGATATTAACATTTTTACATTTAAGTTGATTACAACATGTTGAGTAAGCATACACGTATTCTAGAAGCATCGTTTTCCTAAGCTTCCATGAGAAAAGGAATCCATTTTATCAAACGCACACTAGGATTGAAATTGAATTAATCACACATCTAAATATTTTGAGTCTTCAAGGATGTTCTAATGCATCAACAACCTAACTTCTTAGGCTTAACCCCTTTGATATCTTTCTCATTTTTAAATAAATTTAAAAAAAAACAAAGAAAACTATTCATTATGTTTCCTTATGTACACATAGAGTAACCAATAGAGGGAACACAGAGAAACCAGTCGAATTGAAGGAGGGAACACAAAGTAACCAACAAAGGGCATAGCAAAACAACTCCAAGATTTCTAAATATCTCTTAATCCCAGGTACCATGAATTCTTATCAATGCAAGGCCTGTAAAATTATGACTAACATTTTTCAACATTCATATGATTGTCATGTGAAGCTCCATTTGTTCTCTACTTTGAAAGTGTCTTAGCGTCCCGAAGATTGTGTACTAACATTGTAATGACCACCAAATGAGCTCTCTTCACTTCTGTCCCCTCTTGGAAGCACATTCTTTTCTTGACTATCCCAATTGTTGTTTGTAAATTTTCCTTCATATTTGATGGATATTGTATTGGGACATGACTAAAATTTTGTTGTATGTTGTCGTATAATGACTATCGACAAAAAAAATTATTTTCCCCAAGGCGTACACTATTTTTCTTTTGCATGTGGACTAGGATTCACACCTTTCACTTGCTTCATAGTTTATTTCTTTCTTTACATCTTCTCTCTCTTTATATCTATTGTTTCTTTCCCCATGAAGGTCTAACTTAGCATGATAGTTTTTATAAAAAAAATTGTATCTTTGTCATTTAAATAATTATGTGTACATTTATATAATCATGCATATATATGTATGTGTGTGTGTGTGTGTGTGTGTGTGTGTGTGTGTGCGTATTATTATTTTGGCATAATTCTTCATTACGTTGGCATACTTATTCATTATTTTCATTATTTTTACATTGTTTTAGGTCTTCTCAATGTATAGAACTTTTGGTATTGAATGTTGTCATTTGGAGTCCTTGGAAGAACAGTTCTCCAAATTATTTAATGTGTGTGATGATGACATCAAACATGCTCTTCAATACCTTCTAAAACATAATATTGTTGTCTCACATGTACATGATGGGGTGATCTATAAACTAGTATTTTCTACTCTCTTTCAAGTTATCAGTCATTTTGAATGGGTCTTGAGGGTGGTTAAGCATGTGGTTGTCTCCAACAATTTAGAAATTGTTGCACATGGGATTCACATGATCAATCCAAACATTATCTCTGGTAGGCTTGGCTCAATTTTTTGTAATAGAGTTGGCTTTGAAAATAAAATTGTGGAGGCGTGGGAGATCTTCAAACTATCTTGCGCTAATGATGACTACGCTTCTATGAGTATCTTCCATGGTCACAATGAAGATTTTTTCACTTGTAACGATAATAATGTTATGATGGACTAAATATTTGGAGTTGGCATTTTTGTCAATAAACTAGGTCGTATTTAGATCATTACAAAAAATTATCTAGCTAATGAAATTTATATCCTTATGCATTATAAATTTCTATCACACTGCAGTTTAAAATGCTCAAAATGTGAAAAGATATGTAAAGAAACAAAACATGGTAGGAACAGATTTTAATTTGATATTATAGAAATTTATATCCTATTGAATGTTTGAAAAGATATGTAAAGAAACAAAACATGGTATGAATAGATTTTAATTTGATATTATAGTTGGATAATGCTCTGGTAGATATGCATGTCGATGGTGGAACCATGAATAGGGAAATCAAGAGAATTGTTTGACATTATGCTTCAATAGATGCCTACACATGGAAATAATGATTTTTCATTGAAGCACATTAATATTGAGATTCCTATTAGATATTAGTTTCAAATGCTCCAATAGATGCACTTGGAAAATACGGAGTTATTATAAATGGAAAATGAACTTTTTGATAGTGTAGCTTCTAGGAGTGGCATCCTATGGAATAAAATGGTCAATATTTTCATTAATATGTCTTTAGAAACATCCAAGGAAATGCAGATGATGAGTAGACAATTAAACTCCTCCATATTTTACTATTATTCACACTACTTGCACCGAAATGGAAGCTTTGTAATATTAGATAAGGTTGGAGACACATAAGCTTTGTAATATCATAAATCAAGGAGAGATATCCCATACGTATCAATACCTATATATATATATATATAGGTGTGTATATATTCTTAAGACATATATATCCAACTATATACATAGATATAGATATATAGGTATTTAGGAGACATGTCTTGTGTACATATAATAGTGAATTTTATTGATAATCATAGGTAAATACATGAGGATAACCACCTAGAAGATAAGTGGACAAGTGGATTTTGCATTGCTTGTCAAACCAAGCAATTAACCCACTAATTGTGGGAAGAATAGATCACACAGAAGAATATATAAATATGAAGGAATCATGGTGCATTATGATAGATGGATATGAATTATCATAGATTAAGTGAATATTGTATACATATACGTATATGATATATATTGATACAGATCAATGAAAATCATATATCAATATATATGGTCTAATATAGATACATAATATTAATTTTAGTTGCAACAGTGAAATCAAATAATAGATATATTAATAATACAAAAATCATAAGTGAATATACATATACATAACATACAAGATATGTGTGTATGATAAATATGTATTAATAATAGTGAAATCAGATAAAGTTATGTTATATATATAAAGTATATGTAAGAGATTGTGATTATATATATTTTATAAAGGATAAACAATGTTATATAGTCTATCATATATATTATATGTTAATATGGATGAAATCAGAATCATCTATATATAATGTTTATATCGAAATGTTCATTAATATATCTCCTAATGATCTAATATTTACATTTGTAATATATATATTCATTAATAATATTGGATTAATAATCATATTTGTCCATGTTCAAATTTGTTACTATTTAGTACCTGAAGTGGAAGGGACTAAAGTGTTACCAAGGAGGGGCTTGTATAAATCCAAGCAATGGATCTTATCGCAATAGAGGGTAGGGGTCAACATTTCATAAGCCTTCATGATATGGAATTGGACCTGTAAACGTTGAGGGAGTCCATTTACTGGTCTCTAGGCAACTTGGATAAGACCTACACCTTCCATTCATTATGCCAAATAGTAATATGATTGGATATATAGGAACTAATGTTACTTCCTATTTATGAATTTTTTAAACTGAATTATTGTGTTCTTGGGACATATAGTGTAAGTTCAAATTATACATGTAATAATTATGTCCAAGCTAGCAGGGGACATTACATTAATCTCTCAACAAGAAAATGTCAAAATAGAATGATATCAAGACACTTCTTCAACTTGGTCTCACCCACTCTAAGTTGTCAAACACCCTCTCAGACTTAAGGGCTACAGACACAATGATCAAAGAAGACAACAATCATCTCCGTAACATAGAACCTCTAACAATAATATCCTTTCTTAAATAGTGATAGAATATAAAACATCGATAATTATAAGGTGACCATGTTATGTGGTGGCGATAATACCAAAACAACGATATTACACAGTAAGTCAAACTAATGCGGGGATATTACCTATTAAGTAAAAAATACTATCAAGGATCAACTCTAGGAGGGATAATTGGCATTAGCCAAGTGCTACTTTGGGTTATTAGTGATCTATTTGACATGCCAGCATGGAGCTGATATCAATTATTAGTATAAACAGTAGCTAGTTAATAACTTATATAATATTGGTTACTAATGTAAGTGTGGCCACTTACAGAATATGTGAGGAACTTTATAACATTAATAAAAAGGATTGTGTCATAAATATACCCTAATTAAGAAAGACACACTTATATCTCTATATTAATGTATCTTTCTTAATTAGGGTATCATTTATGACACAATCCTTTTCATTAATGTTATAAAGTTCCTCACATATTCTGTATGAGTCTGTCCAGAAGTTCAACTCAACATTCTCTCAGTTTTGATTCTTGTAGGTTCTCTCCTGAGGTCTCTTTCACCCTCTTTTTCAAAGGCTTTGCATTTGATCAGACTTCCATGGAGGATTAAGAAACGAGGAATTTTTTCTTCACCATATTTGATATTTGTTCCCTTTAAGCTCTTTAATATTTCTCTCAAGAGTAAGTTTTATTTCTTTTTTTTTGTCATGTTCAATTGAAAGACTTCATATTTCACCACCTTTGACGACCATGTTGAGTGAAGGGTCTAAATGACCTTCTCAATTATCTTTGGTTCTTTTGGATCATGACTATCTTCTATCATTGGGCATCTTTTGACTGCTTGGTAAACCAAAAATTCCCTCTTCAATGTTGTAGAATGTAACCATGGTACCCGTTTGGCTATTCTTCATGCATTTTAGACTTCCTTTTTATGGTTTTCATGTTTAGAGGACTGTCAAAGGCGCACTATTCATCATGTCACTGATATATTGATACTTTATGATAATTCTTCTATCTAGGCCCACTATTTTTTCATATATGCTTTGCATTCATGACTTCAAGAAATTTTTGTTTAAAGAGAGCGAGTGGAAAGACCATTGAATATAACCTGATGTACTCATCTTTCAAATACCATTAGTGAAACTCCAAGATTTCTCTTTGGATGTTCCAAAAGTAGCAAATTTGGTTGACGAGCTGAGTAGTCTCGGTGATGAATTTGAAAAAAAATTTAGAAGATTTTTGTACATTTGTACATATTTTGTACAGATATAAATTGAAATCTTCTACATTGTTACTTTCCAAAATATTTGTAGTTATTATATCATGCACTGCAAAACCTTTATTTTTTTTAAGTAGGCACATTATATTTTTTTTACAGTATTTGCAATGGTTTGCCATATTTCTTGCACATTTATCATGTAAAACCATTGATGGCTTCATAATTATTAAGTGAAAGGTATCTCTCTGATCCGGAACCCCCTTTGGTGAACATCCTTCAAGTATGAATTTGAGCATTGGATGCCCAAAGATAGGAAGAGAGAAATACAAACTAACATTAGTTGTATTTGAAGCCAGGTAATTTGACTAAATTAAGTTTATATTATTGTAATTTGTTTGTTGATATTGGGTTGTAACCATAATAAAGAAGATGCATTTATCATGTAAAACCATCTCTATCTGGAAAAACCACCTTGCCTACACTTGGAAGGAACTATGGTACACTCCAGCTCTTGTTTTATTTTGGAATTGTTTGTGCAGGTTTGTACTCACCATTGAACTGATTGGGTGGATGGTAGATTATTATATTTTTGTGAGCTTCATTCATAGATTAGAATGAACTCAAGGTTGTGCTTTATCATCCTATGCATATTTAGTCCTTTAAAATATGCATAGGATAAATAAGCACAACCTTGATTTCGTTCCACCACAAAAGTGTGGTCTAAATGCTACACGACAACCTAAATGTAAATCTCTGTCCTCAGAAGAATAATAAAGTATAATCAAAAGAGGGAGAGTGATGTTGACTACGAAATTAACTTGTGGTATGATATGCCAATAAAGTGTGTCATTGAACATAAATGCAAAATACACGGTGTAAAAAATTATGAGGAACTCCCTAACAAAGAAAAGAAAGAGGTTGCAGCTGAAATAGAATAATATTGTTGAACAAGAGAAAGAAAATTGATCGAAAGTTAATTTGCAAGTTTACTCTAAAATACTATTGTTTGATTACTTTACTTGTGTTTGTGTGCATGCAAATTTGATCTAATGTTCACATTCATGGGATTGTAGAGTGATGGTCAAGAAGGAATTGATGGGAATTAGCACAGTCTCCAATTCAAAGGTGTAGTAATCTATGTTTATTGCTTTCATTTTACCTTCTTCAGTTGTTTTCTATTTTTTGACATATATTTTGATGAACCAATATATGTATTCTTTAGTAATAGGTAATAAATTTCTTGACATGTAATTCATTGATTTTATTCATGCAAACGGTTCTTTTGCTGGAAATACTTGTTATGCCCTGCATCCCCATCCCTACATTTTGTGTGCAAAATGTTGGGTCCCCCTTTTTGCTTTGATTTTCTTTTGCTTGCGGCTTTGCCTTGCCTTTATTTTCTTTTTGTTTTCTTTCTCCAGGGTTTTCTTCAACAGTGGTTTGTTTTGTCTGTTGTTTGGTTTTCGCCTCCGGGACTCTTCTCCCGAAGGTCGTTCTTTGGTGGGAGCCAAATTTCAGACTCCGGGATTCTTCACCATGATGTCCTTAGGGATATCATCCTGAAGAATCCCTGGGCCCGGAGTGCGGAGGTTGTGTCTGTCCGGAGATCATTTAAAAGGAGGATTATTTTTTACCTCGGGTATAAATAGGGTTTATCTGTCATTTTCACATTCACCGCGATTAAAACCTTCAAGCACTTAGAGAAAATTAAAGAGTGATTTCAAAGCGATTAACAGAGTGTTTATAGAAATTTTGTGGTAATCAGTGCTTAAAAGTCTTCTGTCATTCTCAGGCAAGTGCAAGCGCTTCGTGGTGGTGATTCTGTCCATCAGATAACTCGAGCTGTTGTAGAGCTCCTTCGGTAACCCTTCCCTTTCCTCCACTTTCTGCATTCTCAGGTTGGTATTTCCGCTTTCCCTCCTCTCTATTTTCCTTCTGCTATTTGGATTTTCTTTGGTTCTGTCTGGTTTTGGCTTGTCTCGCTTTGTTTTTTTTCCCACTTTGTCTGGTCTTTTGTCTTCTGGTTTTGCCGCCCGTTGGTGGGTTGGCTCTGCCAGAGGGTTGTCCACCCTCTATGTGGAAGTTGTTTGTCTGTAAATAATGTAAATAGTGTAAAGAGTGTAAATAGCTGTATATATTTGTGTCTGTCTTGTTTGGTTTTTCCCGCGGGCGTCGACTAGGTGGTTGGTTTTTTGACAAGGTGGTCTTCTCGAGGTGCTGCTCAGAGGTACACCTGACACATTGGAGACAGGGCACCGCATTCTCTATTTATGAGGCATGTAGGCTCGGTCCCTAGGGGACCTATTTTCTGCTTTCTCTTCTCTAGCTCTTTTCTCGAGACCAATTCTTCTGATGTATATTCTTGTCTTCTTCTTCTAACATGGCAGGCCTATTCTATCTCCAGGTCTTTTGTAGGGTGGCGCAGGTAGTACCGGCCCCTAGATATTGTATTTTATTGAAACATTATGTAAATAGGGTTAGGGATAGAAAAGAGTTATATAAATAGGTAGACCGGCCCATTCTCAAGGGTCAGAAAAATTGATGATTTTGTTGCCCATAAGCAATAGAAAAGTGATTCTTTTAAGTTACAAAGCTCAATGCTCCATTGTTATGTCCCTGATAGTTAGATGCTCCCCTGGAGCCACCATTGTATCACGCACTAGTGCTTGCTGGAATAAATATTAATGAAGAAGGAAGAATTCTTGACAATGATGTTGTTGGCATTTCTGCTTCTGAGTTAATGGTATTTTGTGTTTTAATGTTCTTTGTCTTTTACTCTGGTATGTTAAAGTAGATTAACAAACTCTTTACTCCCACTACTGATAGAATGCTAGCTGATGGTTATGTGTTTCTTTGGTATTTAGTGTAGTCTACCAGAGTATTATTGATGTTCCAGACATTTCAGCATGACTATAGTTAGATGAAATACTTCTAACCCTGCAGGATCTTTTTTGTTTTATTTGCTAAGTATAGAGCGCTCAGAAAAACCTTACTTTGATCGAATCTCGAGAGAAGATGAGTTGAAGAAACCAGCTATCCCCCTCAAAAATAGTCACCTCTCTCGACCGAGCCTCACACCGTCGTGACTGGACACCCAGGTGCTTGAAGGCCCGGAGGATTTATTCCAGTGGACAACCTTTGCAGGCAGAGTTGGCCAATTTCTCCAGAACCCGGTGACAACTTATGACTGTTGGCAGACCCGGTCAGCTAAACCCCGTCAATAGAAACTAGTGCTAGAAGGAGGGCATGAACTTATCCCCTTCCAGAGATTCTAATTTTACACCTCTTGAAGGTTCCCCGAGCTATAATTTTAGGAGACAAGCCTTTAGCGGGATTGGGTCTTTTTCCCCAGCTAAATTTGAAAGAGTCCTCAGGTCTGCCCTGAATCCCAGAAGGTTTGTCAAACTCGAGCCTCCTGCTCGAAAGAAACAAACCTCAAAAATCACACCAGCCACTATTGTCTGGGGGTCGACCATACCTCAGAATACCCAAACTCCTCAAGTAATTCCAGGAACTAGTGCCCAAACTACCCAATATATATTTCCCCCAATGGCTGCATATTTCAGAAACACTGGGTCCCCAATGGGCACTTTTCTGGGTGCAACCAATGATTTACCCTCTCACCCGGAGAAGATCTGCCCAAGATATGAGCACTTAGGCTCATGGACCGCAGAAGAACACTTACAGGCATACAAAGATGCCATGAACTGACACCGGATCCAACATGAAGATGTTGTGACCCGTATGATCCCCTTGTCCCTAGGACAAAGCCAGTTGAACTGGTACCTTAACCTGCCTATCAATTCCATAAACACTTGGCAGGACATGGAGGATGCTTTTCTGGCTGCCTTTCGCATGCACGTAGACCCAGCCTGGTCCCACAGCCAGTTCATCTCCATCAGAAAGGAACCTAATGAACCTCTTGCAACATTCAACCATAGGTTCTAGTGTGCCCTGAAGTGGTGTACGGGCCCTTTCATCCCATCCCCAGAAGTAACCATACAGACCTACCTCAATGTGATGGACCCTTTCATTGCCACTCTCCTTCGGAGAACGACCGCCGCGGGCGACCGGGACACTTTGGTGAAAGTTTAAAACCTAGCCTTGGAGCTGTCCTGTGGTCTCAACAAATCCCTGGGCGGGATTGGACAGAGTACACCTTTCAACATGATCCTCGGTAGAACTGCATATGCCAGGGGCTACAACCCCAATCTGGCAATAGGCGCCCCTTCAATGACGATGAATCCCCCACCACCCTTAATAGACCAGCAGGTGCGGTATGTTTACCCAACCCAGACCCAGATAACACCGGGTCTAGAAGTCTTCCCTTGGAATCAACCACAGAAAATACAACAGTCTCAAACACAGCCATCTAGAGTGCCCTTCTTTCAGTCATCCACAGCTGGAGGATTGTCGCCCTCAACTCTAGCTAATCCTACTGCCTTCTCGGGAAGCCAACAACAACCACAGCCGTCACATTGTGACGCTAACACTCAATTGACCACCGAGGTCAAATCCCTCCAGTGAATTTTGTCCACCTTTACTATGGACATGGGCCAACTGAAGGCGGGGTCCTATGTACCCTAGAATTCAAATTCCCAGAGGGGAAACAATTTCTCCGGCCAACGAAACAATAACACTAGAGGGAGAAACTTTAACAACGGGTCCCAGCCCAATTAGCAACAATGGAACAATAACACGAACACTGGAGGCCCACCCCCAGACCAAAACACCAGCCAAAATGGTGCTGGACCATCACATTTTACACCAGTCACAGACTTCCAGCCCATGACTAACTGGTGTAGACTACACGATACTGGTTCACACAATGAGGTGAATTGTTCCACTCTAGAGAAAGTCATCATGATCTCCCAGCTGGATAGGCAGAAGTTGCACAATGCTCCCCCTCCAGAACCTCCTGTCTAGGAAACAACCCATAGTGCCTTCACCTGCGACACCATTTTCTTCAGGACTTCCGGGGAAGATGAAGAAGAATCTGAATTACAGGGATTCTTTGACGAATCTATTCTGCCTTTTGAGGCCAATGCCTTTACTAACCTGTGGGCTCCATACAACACTTGAAGCCAGATTGGTAAAGGACCAGCTTACATTCCCGCACCTCCTATCAAAGATTCTCCTCCTCCCCAGAACAACACAATGGAATGACCCACACCTCCAAAAGGTCCTAGCTCTAACCAAGCAAAAGATCTCATGGAGGAAAATCACCAGTTCCCAAAAGGAAGATTCAATATCACAAAGGCGTTGGAATAGACCACCACCTCCATGACCTTGATGGAGGTTTTACTAAACTGTCCCGAGCAGAAGAAGTCTCTTCTAAAGCTCTTGGGAAACCCAAAAACTGTTAGCCGCCCACCCAAGACCGTCTCCTTCAAAGATTCTAATGCGAGAGTCTTCTAGGGGAATAACGAGGATCCTCCCTTCTTACTAGGCCTGAATATCCATGGTAAAAATATACACAACTGCTTAGTAGACTCTGGGGCTTCAGGTAATATCATGCCCTTGTCCATCTATCAGAAGCTCAGATTCCACCCCACCCCATCTAATGGTGCAGTAATCCAGCTGGACAAGACTGCTGTAAAAATGGTGGGGGAATTGAAGAACATCTAGATACATCTTATCCAGGACCCCAGGATAGCCAGTATCATTGACATCCAAGTGGTGGACATCCCTGAGACTTACGGGATGTTACTGAGCTGAAATTGGTCTAAGTCCTTGAATGGATACTTTTCGACCGACTTCACCCACTTATGGCTTTCATGGGAAGGAGAATCCAATAAGATCTGGGTTGAAAGTGAACCCTGGATGAAATAGGCCCTTACCAAAGTTGGGAGGGTCAATGAAGTCCTCTTCTCCGAGACTTCTCTAGGGGTGTAGCAACCACTTGAAATCTTAACATTCAATTTCATCCCCGGAGGGGATCCCATCATGCTGCAAAGAGCACAAGACTTAGAAGAAAAGGTGAGAGTTGAAGTTAACTCTCAAGGCACCATAGTGACCCCTGCCACACTTCTGTCTGGCACTTGGTGCTGAGTGCACTACCAAAAACATTCAGAGCTTGAGTGTGAGCCATGTCTCTTGATTTCTAACCGGCAACTTGATGCCTTCCAGAATAAACATACAATGGACTCCCCAGGACCCAGTACTCCTACGGGATGTGCTCTTGTGGTGTCATTCCCTGGGGAATCCCAAGCCAAAACACCTCCAGAGGTAAATTCTATTTTCTCGCCGGTCGTTCCGAGAGGAACCCCTAAGTCTCCCGATGATAATCCAAAGAAAACTCCCCCACTCCAACCCCAGATCACAAATAATGACTTATGGACGTTCAAGTTTGATGGGTCCTGATCCAAACAAGGCTGCGGGGCTGGGGTAGAGTTAATTGACCCATGAGGGAAGTCCTTCCTCGCGTCCTATAGGCTGCAGTTTAACTGTATGAACAATGTCACGGAGTACGAGGCTTTGGTCCTTGGGCTCTTATTCACACTAAGGAAAGGTATCACCCACCTCCGGGCTCTGGGTGATTCAGAGTTGATTGTTAAATAGGTCTGAAGTCAATACACATGTCATGACAAAAGGCTGGCCGCATACCGCAACTGGGCTTGGAGCCTTATCAAAGATTTTGATGCCTTTGGCATTGACCTCATTCCTCGGCGACAGAACTATGTCCTAAATGCCCTTACCATTTCTGCTATCACACTTGAGCCACTGGCCGGCTCAAGACTCCAGAAATTTTTAGTTGAGATGGTCCCCACCCCGTCCATTCTAGATAATGTCACCCACTTTCAGATTTTTGAGGACGATCAACATATCCTGGCCTTCATGGTGAATGTTGGTGTCTTTGAGGATCAGATAGTGGAGGAACGAGACCATAATGATACTGGGCAGGGTGATGAAGACGATGGGATCATGGACCTTCCCACTAACACCATCCCAAAGGGGATGGTTGCACTGGAAAGAATCTTTGACTCGGACTCCAGGGCCCGTGAGAAGGTGTCATCCTCCTTTGCGGGAGGAAAATTTGAAAAAGTTAACATTGGCCAGCTTGGTGAAGAAAAGATTATTCACATTGGTACCTCCTGTTCCCCTGAGGAAAGGGAGAAGATTCTCGCGGTTCTCTGAGAATACATCAATGTAATTGCTTGGGGTTATGAAGACTTGAAAACGTATGATACATCCATCATGACCCATACTATTCCTTTGAAACTTGATGCTAAGCCCTTTCGGTAGAAGCAAAGACCGGTCAACCCCCTGATAGAGCCTCTGATTTGTCAAGAGGTGGAAAAACTATTGTTAGCCCAGATAATCTTCCCAATTTGGCATACTACGTGGGTTGCCAACCTAGTCCCAGTCAGGAAAAAGAACTGTGAGATCCGCCTTTGCGTGGATTTCCAAAATTTGAACAAGGCATCTAAAAAAGATAATCACCCTCTCCCTTTGTTGGATGAGGTGTTGCAGATAGTGAATGGATCCCAGATGATGTGCTTCCTAGATGGATACTTGGGATACAACTAGGTCATGGTCAAGTATGAAGATAGAGAGAAAAGAACATTTACCACAAAGTGGCGAATGTTTACGTACAGAAGAATGCCCTTCGATTTGATCAACGCAGGGGCTACCTTTCAAAAGGCCATGGACATTGCATTCAAGGGCCTTGTAAATCAGTGCATAATCATCTATATGGATGATTTGACTATCTTTTCCTGGGACAGGCGTGATCATCCTGCCCACCTTGCTCAGATCTGTGAGAGATGCCGCCGATATGGAATATCCCTCAACCCCAAGAAGTGCATATTCGGGGTCACCAAAGGGAAGTTGCTCAGGCATATTATCTCTGAGAAGGGTATATCCATAGACCCTGATAGAGTTGAAGCATTGCTAAATTTACAGATGCCCGGTAGCAAAAAAGAGATGCGATCCTTCTTTGGAAAAATCAACTTCGTGCGATGATTCATCACAGGATTCACAAAAACAGTTAAACCACTCAACAAGATGATGAAGAAGGATACCAAGATAGAGTGGAATCCTGAGGCAAAGTAGGTGTTTGCCCAAATCAAACAAACAATAATGGAAGCACCCGTCCTGGCTAGTCCAGACTATTCCCTTCCATTTTACATTTACTTGTTTGCTTCACCACACTCTGCTACGGCAGTGTTGACTCAGAAGGTTGAAGGGGAAGAATGACCGATAGCTTTCATGAGCTCCCCCTTTAAGAACATCGAAGTCTGGTATTCGCCACTAGAAAAACAAGCCTTTTCTCTAGTTTGGGCCATGAATAAATTATGGAACTACATTCTCTGGAGCAAAGTACATGCTATCATCCCGGACCAGGCCGTCAAATCTCTGCTGATGTAGAGTGAATTGGGCGAGAGACGGGGGAAATGGATGGCCATCCTCCAGGAATATGACTTAGAAATGCAGCCCATGAAGATAGTTCGGGGCCAGGGACTAAGTTGGGCGATGGCAGAAGAGACTCCTCGCATAGAATGCCAAACTTACACGGTGGAGTCCATCACCAAAGACCCGTGGTATACTGATCTGGTGTACTTGTTACTAAACAAAAGATGTTCAGAGGGGTTACCTCCCCACAAACGCTGCACTCTACGGATGAAAAGTGCTCACTTCATGATCAAAAACTCCATGCTTTACCACAGAAATTATGAGGGAGTGTACCTCCAGTGCATTGACAGAGACCAAGCTGTAAGAATAATCGACAAATTCCACAGATAGTTTGGAACCGGGCATGGCTCAGCCGACGCCACTACCCACCAGATCCTTCGGGCTGGATATTATTGGCCCTATCTATTCAAAGACATTTACGCTCATGTAAGAAAATGCCATACTTTCCAAACTGCAGCGCATCGTGAGTGTAACCCAGCTATGCCTCTACAGCCAGTCTATGAGGGTAGACCATTTGCCTAGTGGGCACTCGACTTCATTAGGGAGATTAACCCCAACTTGTTTGCTAACCACTGGTATATTCTAATTGCTACTGATTACTACACTCGGTGGTCTGAAGCGATACCTTGCAAAAATAACACGGAAAACATAGTTATCAAGTTCTTGGAAGAAAAAATCATCACATGGTTTGGAATGCCCTTTGCTTTGGTATGTGACAATTGTCTGGTGTTTTCTTCAGCATAGCTACTTGAATGGACCTACAATCGAAAGATCACGCTGAAGTTCTCTAGCAACTATTATCCCCAGGGAAACGGCATTGCTGAATCAACGAACAAGAATCTACTTGAAGTGATCAAGCATCTATTAGAATAGAATCCCCAGGATTGGCATCAAAAGCTAAAATTCACCCTCTGGATGGATCGCATTCGCATTAAAGCCACCCTGGAAACATCCCCATTCCACCTGGTTTATGGTCAGAACCCTGTATTCCCAGTCAACTTACAAATCCCAGTTTTATAATTTATGCAGGAATTTGGCAATAGGGACAACATCATGGAGGTTTGACTCTTGAACCTGGTGCGAATGGAAGAATAGCGAGGCATAGCCCTTGAACATTTCGCGCCTCATTAAGCAGTGGTAAAATGATGGTTTGATAAAAGAGCCCAATACAAGGCTTTTCAGATTTTAGATCTGGTCTTGTTGTGGGACAAGGCCTAGGAGAAGAAATGAAAGAATACCAAGTTCCAATAGCTCTGGCTCGGACCATACTTAATTTTAGAAATCTACGGGGCCAACACTTACCACCTTAACACCCTGACTGGAGAACCTATCGCATTGCCCATTAATGGACAGTTTCTAAAACACTGCTTCGAGTAGGGTAAGTTTGCCCAAAGTTGTATTATATGTAAAGCCCTTAGCTTGTAAATATCTCTGTCGGGTGTCTTGTTGCGAGGTGGCCTGTCTTGTAAATAGCCTTGTCGGCTGCCCTCTGGGGCAGTCTTCTTTTGCTATTTTGTTTTTTCTTTTATTTTTCTTTCGGTCCTGGTATTTTGTTCCACCTTGTAGGAATGGGAATGCTTCACATAACTCCAGCCTCCAGTGCAATGTCTACGACATGGTGAACTTTAGAATCTATCTTTAGCATAGTGGAATCGACTCGGTCTTTGAGATTGTTTCATGGGTTATGGCACATTTTGAGAAATCTCCATTGGGTGTTGTCTCCGGGAGTCTGGCAATCAGTGAACATATAATATAAGGAACAAGTAATCAGACACACTGAGGGTAGATCAGCTGTACTGATTGGTTGACCCATGTCTCAAAATCTAAAAAAATTCTCCCTGGGTCTGAAGTGTTATCCTCTCTTCAAATATCTAAACACAGGTGGATAGGTGAAATAAGTACCACCATTAAAACTAGCTAAGATTAAGTTTAATGTTGAAAGAAGTACCGCCTTCCCCCACCCAGCAACAAGTGAAATAATAAAAAAAGGAAAAGAGAGATTAAACTCTAGGCTTCAAGAGAAACAAGCAAATGAATGACAGGTTTGATGATATTAGTACCTCTTCTCTGTCTCTCCCCGAGGTCATCGGCTTGATTTCCTTCCAAAGCACACATGACACCACTGATGAAAGACTACGGACTGACTCTTGTGTGGTTGGGTTCTCTTGGGTACATTGCTCTTTGCCTGTCAGACACTTCAGAGGGTAGCTTGTTCCAGTTTTGCTAACCAGAGATTCTGTAGTTCTCAAATGTGCTTAGGAATTTGTCCTAGATAGTCACCATTTTTTATGCCCTGCATCCCCGTCCCTACATTTTGTGTGTAAAATGTTGGGTCCCCCTTTTTTCTTTGGTTTTATTTTGCTTGCGGCTTTGCCTTGCCTTTCTTTTCTTTTTGTTTTCTTGCTCCAGGGTTTTCTTCCCCAGTGGTTGGTTTTGTCTGTTGTTTGGTTTCCGTCTCTGGGACTTTGGTCCCGGAGGTTATTCTTTGGTGGGAGCCAGATTTCAGACTCTGGGATTCTTCGCCATGATGTCCTTAGGGATATCATCCCGAAGAATCCCCGGGCCCAGAGTCTAGAGGTTGTGTCTATCCAGAGATCGTTGAAAAGGAGGATTACTTTTTACCGTGGACATAAATAGGGTTTATCTATCATTTTCACATTCACTATGATTAAAACCTTCAAGCACTTAGAGCGAATTAAAGAGCGATTTCAAAGTGATTACCAGAGTGTTTACAAAAATTTTGTGGTAATCAGTGCTTAAACATCTTCTGTCATTCTCAGGCAAGTGCAAGCGCTTCGTGGTGATGATTCTAGCTGTCAGATAACTCGAGCTGTTGCAGAGCTCCTTCGGTAACCCTTCCCTTTCCTCTGCTTTCTGCGTTCTCAGGTTGGTGTTTCCACTTTCCCTCCTCTCTGTTTTGCTTCCGCTCTTTGGATTTTCTTTGGTTCTGTCTGGTTTTGGCTTGTCTCGCTTTGTTTTGTTTCCCACTTTGTCTGGCCTTTTGTCTTCTAGTTTTGCCGCCCGTTGGTGGGTTAGCTCTGCCAGAGGGTTGTCCACCCTCTATGCAGAAGTTGTTTGTCTGTAAAAAATGTAAATAGTGTAAAGAGTGTAAATAGCTGTATATATTTGCGTCTGCCTTATTTAGTTTTTCCGGCAGGCGTCGACAAGGTGGTTCATTTTTTGACAAGGTGGTCTTCACGAGGCGCTGCTCAGAGGTACACCTGACACATTGGAGACAGGGCACCGCATTTCCCATTTATGAGGCATGTAGCCTCGGTCCCTGGGGGACCTATTTTCTTCTTTTTCCTCTCTGGATCTCTTCTCGAGACCAATTCTTTTGATGTATATTCTTGTCTTCTTCTTCTGACAGGCAGGCCTATTCCATCTCCAGGTCTTTTGTAGGGTGGTGCAGGTAGTACCGGCCCCCAAATATTGTATTTTATTGAAACATTATGTAAATAGGGTTAGGGTTAGAAAAGAGTTGTATAAATAGGCAGACCGGCCCATTCCCAAGGGTCAGCAAAAATGATGATTTTATTGCCCATAAGCAATAGAAAAGTGATTCTTTTAAGTTGCAGAGCTCAATGCTCCATTGTTCTATCCCTGATAGTTAGATGCTCCCCTAGAGCCACCATTGTATCACGCACCAGTGCTTGCTAGACTAAATATTAATGAAGAAGGAAGAATTCTTGGCAATGATGTTGTTGGCATTCCCACTTCTGAGTTAATGGTATTTTGTGTTTTAATGTTCTTTGTCTTTTACTCTCGTATGTTAAAGTAGATTAACAAACTCTTTACTCCTGCTACTGATAGAATGCTAGCTGATGGTTATGTGTTTCTTTGGTATTTAGTGTAGTCTACCAGAGTATTATTGATGTTCCAGACATTTTAGCATGACTATAGTTAGATGAAATACTTCTAACCCTACAGGATCTTTTTCATTTTATTTTCTAAGTATAGAGCGCTCGAAAAAACCTTACTTTGATCGAATCTCTGGAGAAGATGAGTCGAAGAAACCAGCTATCCCCCTTGAAAACAGTCACCTCTCCCGACCGAGCCCGACACCGTCGTGACCTGACACCCAGGTGCTTGAAGGCCCAGAGGATTTATTCCCTCGGACAACCTTTGCAGGCGGAGTTGGCCAATTTCCCCAGAACCCGGTGACAACTTATGACTGTTGGCGGACCCGGTCAGCTAAACCCCGTCAACAATACTTATACAAAAAAGTAGAATTTTCTCAATCACTATCTATGTTAAACCTCTTAAATATTTGTTTTGTATATTTTATCTGCATCTATCCACTTAATACATCATTAATTAATGTGTCAATATTTATTTGGTTTGGTTGATTGAATAAGATTTGGATTATTACGATTTAGAAGGTAGTATAGGTAGAGTTGGAGAGTGAATAACCGGTGTTAACTAAAAGGAAGCTTTCATTTATAGATGTTTGGGTGTTTGAAAAATAAAATTAATTCTATATTTGACTATTGATATTAATAGGAATATGTAGCTTTTATAAATTAAATCAGATTTGACTATTGATATTCTACAGCTGAAAAACTTTATCATGGGTTATTTCCTTTGCATTCAGCGTTGTGCAAATTTGAAGCAACATGCAAGTATCAAATAGAATTATGTCATGCAAGTTTTAAGATAAGTGGTCATAGAATTACATAATATGTATCTCCTCTCATACAATTATAAATCTTGTAGCTTTGGGATCATGGATATTACCTTAATATATTACAAGAATCGGTTCTCCATTGTAGTTACAAACCGTTGGCTAGGTAACTTTATGAGGAGGTCTACATATAACTTATTTGTAGGTAGAGTCTAATTAGGATCTCATCCTTGTTCACCTAAGTGGGTGGTAGCCAATGGAGACATTGTCTGGGGACTCTACCCTAGAAAGGGGTTGTGTAACCACTTCTACCATCCATTAAAAGACTAGTTTTAAAGTTAAACCTCAACTACGATGTCTCTGCGAGTTACGTAGGCAAGGCCATGTATGATGTGCCCCTGATGCATTAGGTTTGGCTCTTAGATCTTGCAATTTTGATTTCTTCCTTCATATTTCCACACCTAGTGGATTGTTTGCATTAGTTGATTCTATACAAGATCGACCATCAAAAGACAAAAAATTGCACCCTAAATTCACTTGAAGCATCAGATGCCCCAAAGACAGGAAGAGAAAAATAAAAATGAACATTGTCTATCTCTTCCTATCTTTGGAGCATCTAAAGCTTCAAGTTTATCAGAAGAGGGAGGGTGATGTTTACTACCACATGAAGTTGCAATATGAATGCAAAGAAAGTGTGTAATTGAACGTAAATGCATAATACACAGTGTAAATAATTGTGAGGAACTCCCTAACAAAGAAAAGAAATAGGTTTAAGATGAAATGCAATCTTATAATAGTGCTGAGAAGGAGGAGGAAATAAGGAATAGAATAATATTGCTGAACAAGAGAAAGAAAATTGATTGAAAGTTAATTTGCAATTTTACTCTTAAATCCTATTGTTTTATTAGTTTACTTGTGTTTTTATGCATGCAAATTTGATCTAATGTTCACATTCATGCCATTGTAGAGAGATGGTCAAGAAGGAATTAACAGGAATTAGCAGGGTCTCCAATTCAGAGGTGTAGTAATCTACGTTTATTGCTTTCATTTTACTTTCTTCAACTATTTTTATGTTTAACATCTGGTGTACAATATTCTAAATTGCTCAATGTTGGACATGTTTATATGGATCCAAATTATAAACAAGAAACTTAAATGGGTGAGCTTAACTAGTAATATATTTTATTAGTTGGGCTTCCAAATTAGAGCCCTGATTAGTAACATAGTTTGAGATGTAGATCATTAATTTGTTAAATTTTGAGTGGTGATGTTACAAAATTGTGTATGATTATCTACCGATGAAGAACATGTTCTTATGATAGGTTTAGTATCTTGAAAGATATTAGTAATTATGTTAATGATAATTTAATGATGTCAGTATTCAATTTTTTTGGCTATTAATCATTAAGATAACACTATTAAGATAGAACCATTAATCAATAGTAATTAGTAATTAATCATTATTTTGGGAATTATTAATAGTATTAATCAATATAAATATCTTCCAAACATGTATTATGACTAGTTTATTTGTTCAAATTCATTATTATGTTATTCATTTGTCAATTTATTGTAAAATAAGTGTAGGTTTAGTTGTATTAACATCTTCATGGCATTGTAAAATACAATATATACATATCTAATTTCAAAAATATAGAATTTCCTTACTTGTCCTGACATGTGTTACATAATATTCATTATATTGACACATGTAAATATAATTCGCATAGGAGGGCGTAATAGTGCATTAGATTTGTAAGCATTCTAGAGAGTATTCTAATTCAAATACTATACTTTCAATGAGAAGATTAGTAAAAGGAAATATATTATATATATTAATAGATGATTAATATATATTATTATTATTATTATTTAAATGAATATGTCATCGCTATTTTGACAACCATCCAATATATCAATGCAATGGTTCGATCAGAATGCTACAGTCTCAATGCTTTTTGATGTCTCTATTTCAATGGCCTGAAACTAGATCAACAAAAAACTTCAACCGCAATGCCATAGTCTCAATGCATTATGATATCTCTATTTTGACAATAATGACAATGATCAATGAACTATTTCAACTAGAATGTTATAGTCTCAATGCCTAATGAAGTCTATAGTTTGACGATGATGACAATGATCAACAGACTGTATCGACTAGAATGTTTGTAGTCTCAACGCATTATACAGTCGATCATTTGACCACTATTGTGGTCGATAATTTGACACAACATGTTTTTGGTTTCTTAATCAACTGAAAAAATGCGACGACAAGAGTGGTTATTTGATCGACCAACTGACATCAAAAAATTGACCAACTCGCATAAAAAATATGGCTAAAATTTACTAGTGTCTGTCTCCTAATAGGGACAATGTACTGTAATGTTGTAATAAGCTCCTAACATGGCTAAATATTTTAATAGGGATACTATACTCTCATTACATTATTTTTGGGTGGTAATGCCCATCATGGTTTTACCTTTAATAGGGTTTCCTCAGCAACAAGTATTATGTTATTGTGTTGGTATTTACATTGTTATCATTTGGATTACAGTTTTTGGTTTGCAAAGTTTAAAGTTTAATATTCTATATCACAACTGATTCACCCCCCTCCTCTAAGTTGTGCTTGTGGACTGTTATTCCTAACAATTGGTATCAGAGCTATTGGTCCTTAGAGAGAAAGATTAACAGCTTGAGGTGATCCTGAAGATGACTTACTAGAGGAAGGATAGTCCAAAATTTGATCCTAAAAACTTTTACAGCTGGAAGAACAAGATGAGAATACATTTTCTATTTTTCGGAATTGACTATTGGATGATCATAAAGAATAATTAAAAGATAGTGATTGAGGATGAACTTGAGAAAGCTACTGAAGATGAGAAGAAGATATTTTCATGTAATATGGTCGTAAGGGAATCATTTATCACAACACTTTATCAAGGTTAATTCATAGAAGTAAAAGACTTGGACTCTGCACATTAGATTTGGACAAGATTAGAGGCACTGTATGAAGGAGATAAGTTTACAAAATAGGAAAAAATACAAAATTGGAAGACAAATATGTAACCACGAAAGATGGGAGAAGATGAAAATAGTAGGGCATATGGAAAGAGAATTACTGAAGTGGTTACAAGCATTAGAAACTCTGGAGGTATTTCCAGTGAGGAAGAAGTGATTGCAAACATATATTAGTGTTAGTAATAACTGAGAGGGGGGGGCGGGGGTGAATTAGTGGCCTCAAAAATTTATCGTTTAATCACTAACCAAAAATAAAATAAATCTTAGATTATTAAGTCCCTACAAGATGCATGCCTTGAAATACTTATAATAATTAACTATTTGTTAATTTTCCTTTTTTGACCTTATTCTCCTTGATAACCGATAAGCTATAAAACTATTTACCAATACTCAATAAATATGCAGAGTATACCAATCAATCCATAAATGCATATGTGAAATGTAAAATAGTAAAGTAATAAACCATACACACAACACATGGATTTTAACATGGAAACCCTGTTAAGGGAAAAACCACTGGGACCGGTACCCCAAATTTTCACTCTTCTAAAGTGAGCCCTGTTAGGAGCCAACCCTGTTAAACTTTACACAAACACTGTTAGGTGTGACCTTGTTAGAGGATTTTAATAATATAATGTCACTTGATATCTAGCATGTATATGCTACCACTATTGATCAACCTCTATGGGCACCAAAGGTATCTAGCATATCTGGTGCTACCTAACTGCATCAGCCTCCTTCTTAGACTGTGTGTCAGAATCAGGAACTCAATGCTATCTTCATGACAATATTTTTGGCAATCTGTTAGGATATACCTCAATTATAAAATACTGTTCAGTCCTGCTCTGTTAAGAGACTTGATGCTTCAATGGTTAAACTGAAAAAAATGACATGTTTCTAATGCTACTTGACTTGTAGATTTTCATATCTATTTGAGTTCAATACCTCTCTGATCAATGTATTAATTCATTTCTTTGTGCTCCACACTTTCTACTCTATGATGTTGTGCTTCACTGTTTGTCGGTGTCTACAGAATTCTTTATCTCTCCTTCAACTTGATTGATCAGGACTGTATGAAGTTATTCTTCATCAGTTTCTCTTCAACATCCTCTTTCTATTCACTCCCCTTCCCGTGTGTGTGATTGCAAAAATTAATTATGCTTGTCTCTTATATAGACATGATATTCCTTAATTCTCAATTCTTGATTCTTGATTCTTGATTCTTGGCGTGAGAAACAATCCAACCAATTTGATTTAAAGCATAAATACCGATTTATCTTATAGTTATCTTCTTTCCAATAGTACAAATTTTATTTAAATGAATTACTTAACTCTGGTCAAATAAAACAAATAAAACAACTAGTTAAGTCTATCCTTAAGCTCTGCCAGCTAGATATTTTGTCATTTTCTTAACTCTCTATTCTGTTGGTCAACTCTACAGTTAGTCATCGGTGATAACTGCCAGTTCGGTCGGTGTGACTCAAGTCATCTTTGGGATCTCCATCCGTCGGGCATCATTGGATTTTTCTCATCGGGTAACTCTATTTTTAGCTCGTCGGGCATCTTGTGATTTTTTTTCATCGGGCAACACTGTCTTCTGCTTGTCAGGTATCACTATGACTTTTTTTCTTTTCCTTTACCGATGGTGTGCACTCCGTCAGTGTTGTCTATCACTTAGTGAATACTTGAATTTTATGCATTGCTGAAAGCATAACCTTTATTCCATTGATTCTATGATGTATTTGGCATTATGGTCATGATCATATAGATGATATCAAGTTGAGATCAATGAAAATACAAACACTTAACTGATTTAATGCCTTGCATTATCTTCAACTTAACATTATCAAACATTCAATCTGTTACATGTCATCAATCTCTCCCTTTCGCATTGATGGCAACATACTATATTATCACACCATACTATTTCTAATGCAATACAAAATACAATTATTGAGATTCATCAAATTACCAAACAGTTTGTTTTGATAACCGATTAAAATATATGACCGTCGGTAAGCTCTATCTTAGCTTAGATTTGATTCTTGTAGCTTTCTTTGTTTCATATTCTATTGTGTTGCATCCTTCTCTTGTGTCAATATCTCTCTTTTGATTGTTCCTATTCTTCGATGTCTCTGTCTTTTGTTAGCAACTCTCCCTATGGATACGATCTCTCCCTGTTTGGAGTAATCTAATAATGGATAATCTTTCTTCTTTTTCTGAAGACTGTGATAATATAGAAATTTTCTCTCTCTTTGACAAAAATGCCAAACAAATATCTCATAGATATCTGACATTAATGTCAAGTGATCTTTTTTCTTGATCCATAATATATTCCTTGAATTTCCCTTATCCAATCAATAATACATCAATATGATCTAGTGCTCAGCTCTAATATATACCTTTCTGTATATAGATGTAGCTTTGAAGTTCATCTTGTTTCTTGCATCAACATGAATGATATTCTGATAATATATAGGTTGATGCAGTTTTTAGTCTTTTACTGATTGGTAGACAAAGGTTTGACCTCTAGTATCTTTCTCAGGTACTCAAATGTATCCTTGGGCAGTGGCTTGGTGAAGATATCGGCAAATTTTTCTTTAGATTGCACATACTCAAGTACCACCTCTTTTTCTTGAACTTGTTCTCTTAAATAATGATACTTGATTGCAATGTGTTTAGTCTTGGAATGCATGTCTAAATTCTTGGAAATGTTTATTGGACTGGTATTATCATAATAGATAATCACTGGTTCTGAGATCTTCATATGCATACCTTCCAGCAACTGTTTGATCCATGCAATATTTGAGCAGTTTGTAGTAGCAGCAACATATTTTGATTCTACAATGGACTGTGAGATGCATCCTTGCTTCTTGCTAATCCATGTGACAAGTTTGTCACCCATAAAGAATGCTCCTCTAGTTGTGCTCTTCTGGTCATCAAGATTTCTAGCCCAATTAGTGTCGCTAAACACCTTAAGTTCAAATTTTCCTTCTCTTTTATACCATAAGCCAAATTCCTCAGTATTCTTCAGATATCTTAGAATTCTTTTCACAGCAGTCATATGTGATTCCCTGGGGTTAGCAAAAAATCTAGCAACAATTCCTACTGCATGTGCAATATCTAGTCTAATGTGTACAACATACATGAGTTTTCCAATCATTGATCTATAAAGTCCTATTTACCTCTGTTGTCTTGTCCTCCTTTGTCAATTTGCATCCAGTAGCCATCAGTGTTCCAACAGGTTTTGAATCTTCCATCTTTAATATTTTTAGGACCTCTTTAATGTATTTGGACTGTGTAATGAAAATGCCTTCACTTTGTTGAATGATCTATAAACCAAGAAAGAACTTGATCTCTCCAAACATAGACATCTTAAACTCTTTGCTCATCTCATTAGCAAATGACTTACATAATATATCATTGCCTCCAAATATGATGTCATCAACAAATATTTTAGCAATCAAAGTGTTAGCATTAGTATCTTTTTTCAAATAAACATTACTGTTTTCACTAGTCCTTATGAATCCAATACTTATAAGATAGGAATGAAGTTGTTCATACCAGGCTCTGGGAGCTTGTTTTAATCCATACAAGGATTTTTGAAGTCTACATACCATGTTCCTCTTGTTTGGATCTACAAACACTTCTGGTTGCTCAATGTATACCTCTTCTTCAAGTATTCCATTTAGGAATGTTGATTTGACATCCATTTGATATACTTTGAATCCTTTGTATGTAGCATAGGCAAGTTGTATTCTTACTCCTTCTAGCCTAGCAACGGGTGCAAAGGTTTCTCCATAGTCTATACCTTCCTCTTATGCATACCCCTTACATATTAGTCTTTCTTTATTCCTTGTGACTTCTCCATTCTTGTTCAGCTTATTCCTGAATATCCATTTTGTACCGATGAATTTTTTGTCATCTAGTCTTGGCACAAGTGACCATGTTTTTTTCTTCTCAACTACTCAATCTCATCATTCATAGCTTTTATCCATTATTCATTATCTAGTGCAACATTGCCAAATTTTGGCTCAAACTCACAAATTAAACAATTTGAGTTTAAAGACTTACTTCTTGTTCCTATACCAGCTTTCTTATCTCCTATGATCTGGTCCTCTAGATGGTTCCTTCTTACATATCTTGCAAGTACAGGTACAACTTTGTGTGTATTAGCTTGATCCTCATTAGCTTGCACATTATCTTGATCATTATCCTGGCTGTCGGTAACAACATTATGACCATCGATTGCAACATTTTGTTGTTCTAGATTTAAGCACTGTTGCTCAAATAGAGTTATGGTTCTTCACAATATACAAACTTGTTGTAGTCCTCTGGTTCTTTTGTGCTTTCTACCTCATTCTTTTTTGCAAATTCATCAATATTTACATTTTCACTTTCAACAATTTTTTTAGAAGCCTTGATTAGACATTTAAAAGCTTTGCTCTTGGTAGAATACCCCATAAAAATACCTTCATCACTTTTGGTGTCAAGCTTTCCATTTTTATCATCCTTTAAGACATAACATTGACTACCAAAGATCTTGAAGTAACTTACATTGGGTGTTTTACCATACCATAGCTCATAAGGTGTCTTCTTTGTGTCCTTCTTCAATTGTACTATGTTAAGTGTATAAAATTTAGTGCTGACAGCTTCTCTCAAGAATATTTGGGTGATTCCTTTCTCTATCATCAGTGTTCTTGCACAATCAACTATTGATCCATTCCTTCTCTTAGCAATCCCATTTTGCTGTGGTGTCCTTGGTGCAGAAACCTATCTTTTTATACCATGCTCATTATAGAAATTAGTTAATTCATCTGATATAAATTCTCCTCCTCTGTCTGATCTTAAACATTTTAGATCTTTACCACTTTGTTTTTCTACCATAGCCTTATACCATTTAAACATCTTGAATGCTTTAGATTTTTTTTTTAGAAACACGATTGTCATCATTCTAGAGTAATCATCAACAAAGAGAATAAACTATCTATCTCCATAATAACTCTTTGTCCTCATATGTCCACATAAATTAGTATGGACTAATTATAGAATATCATCAGATGTATGGGTTTTTCTTTGAAACTAGACTTTGTCATTTTACCTTTTTGACAATTTTTGCACATGATGTTGTCCAGCTTTGTCATCATCAGTAAGCCTCTTACACTTCTTCTTCTGCTTATTTTCATCATGTTGTCAAAATTCACATGACACAATATTTTGTGCCACAACCATATGTCTTCATTTCTATTCATTAAGCAAGTGGTGTTGGTATCATTCAGATAGAATAAGTTACCTTTAGTCTATTCATCGGTACCAATCAGTTTTCCTGATTCATTGAAGATCTTTGCCTTTTTGTTTTCAAATGCTACTCTGTGTCCTGAATTATTCAGCTAAGAAACACTCAATAGATTATAATTCAATCCTTTTAGCCAATAAGCATTTTCACATTTAATCAGGTTATTCAACATTATTGTTCATTTACCTTCAACTGGACAAGGTGTATCATCTCCCATTCTTACTGTACCACCATTATAATATTCAAAAGTGTTAAACTTATCTTTGTCACCAGTCATATGATGAGTGCAACTACTATCTATAATCTAGATATCATTCTTACTAACCTTATCTATGAGTGTAGTTTCTTCATACCTTTCATCTTCATTTAAATCATCCTTCACAGCTACAAATACCATCTTGATGTCATCATTAGGTTCAGTGTCAGTATCTTCATCTTTGCAAGCAGCTAGGTAGCTAGCCTTCTTGCCTTTATCCTTGTAGTCTTGGGTATCCTTTCTTTCTGATTGTCGGTAACCTCTGTAATCTTTGTTATCACCTCTGTTAGATTTCTTCTCAAAAGATCTGTCATTACATCTGTCATCTTTTCTTCTATTAGGACATCTAGTAGCAAAGTGTCCAATCTCTTTACAATTAAAGAATACAAGTGGTAACTTGCGTTTGTATTTACCTTTGCCTCTTTCCATTCTCCTTTCCATGAGTGCTTCTATTTCATCTAGATCTTCTTCTTCACTTTCACTTTCACTATCTTTTTTAGATGTGTGTCTCTGACTAGATTTGCTTATTCTCATAGAAGACTTAAATGCAGACTCTCAATTTGGTAAGACACTACTATCAAAGTTGTTCATCTCGAATGAAATTAGTCTACCAATCAAACTATCAAGAGTAATTGTATTGTTTGCAACTACTCTCATTTATTGAATAGTAGAAACTCTAATAGCATTTATAGGCAATATGGTTCTTAAGATTTTACTTACCACTGTCTCCTCTTCAAGTGTACCTCTAACACCTCATATAGCATTGACTACTTCTTTTATTCTTGTGTTGTACTATGTGATGTTTTCTCCTTCTTTCATTTTGAGATCATCAAATTTTCCTCTAAGGCTTTCTGCCTTGGCTCTCAGAACATTTGCATCACCGCCATGTACAAGCTTTAGTTTATCCCACATTTTCTTTGTAGTTGTGCAATCTTTGACATTTTCAAATTCAGCATCAGAGAGAGAGGAAGAAATCTCTATGACGATGTAGTTGTGCTCATGTTTCAATTTCAATTGATCTACTATTAATGGTCGTGTGAGAAACATATATTCAGTATCTAAGTATTGAGTAACATCATTACCAATACCTGATAAGTGGAGTCTTATCCTACTTTGCCATGAAGCAAAGTTTTCTTTGTTCAACTTGGGCACATCTCGTCTGTTCATCTTGTGATCTTGACTTAGGTTTTGAAACCTTCCTTCTAAGCACACAAGCTCTGATACCAGTTGTTAGTAATAACCGAGAGGGGGGGGGGGTGAATCAGTCACCTCAAAAATTTATCCTTTAATCACTAACCACCAATCAAATAAATCTCAGATTATTAAGTCCCTACAAGATGCATGCCTTGAAATACTTATAATAATTAACTATCTGTCAGTTTTCCTTTTCTGACCTTATTCTCCTTGATAACCGATAAGCAGTAAAACTATTTACATATACTTAGTAAATATACAGAGTATACCAATCAATCCTGAAATGCATATGTGAAATGTAAATGAGTAAAGTAATAAACCATACACACATAACACATGGATTTTAATGTGGAAAACCTGTTAAGGAAAAAACCACTGGGACTAGTACCCCAAATTTTCACTCTTTTGAAGTGAGCCTTGTTAGGAGCCAACCCTGTTAAAGGTTACAAACACATTGTTAGGTGTGAACTTGTTAGAGGATTTTAATAATATAATGTCACTTGATATCTGGCATGTATATGCTACCAATATTGATCAACCTCTATGGGCACAATAGGTATCTGGCATATCTGGTGCTACCTAACTGCATCAACCCCCTTCTTAGACTATGTCTCGGTATCAGGAACTTAATGCTATCTTCATGACAATCATTTTGGCAATATTTTAGGATATACCTCAATTATAGAAGACTATTACGTCCTGCTCTATTAAGAGACTTGATGCTTCAATGGTTAAACTGAAACAAAATGACCTATTTCTAATGCAACTTGAATTGCAGATTTTTAGATCTATTTAAGTACAATACCTGTCTGATCAATGTATCAATTCAATTCTTTTTGCTCCACACTTTCAACTCTATGATGCTATGCTTCACTATTTTTCAGTGTCCACAAAATTTTTTAGCTCTCCTTTGGCTTGATTGATCAAGACTGTATGAAGTTATTCTTCATTAGTTTCTCTTTAACATCCTCTTTCTATTCACTCCCCTTCCTGTGTGTGTGATTGCCAAAATGAATTATGTTTGTCTCTTATATAGACATGATATTCCTTAATTCTTGATTCTTTATTCTTGATTCTTGGTGTGAGAAACAATCCAACCAATTTGATTTAAAGCATAAATCCTGATTTATCTCATAGTTATCTTCTTGCCAATAGTACAAATTTTCTTTAAATCAATTACTTAACTCTAGTCAAATAAAAAAAATAAAACAACTAGTTAATTCTATCCTTAATTAAGCTCTGCCAGCTAGATATTTTGTCATTTTCTTAACTCTCTATTCTGTCGGTCAACTCTGCAGTTAGTCGTCAGTGATAACTGCCAGTTCAGTCGGTGTGACTCAAGTCAGCTTCGGGATCTCTGTCCGTTGGGCATCATTGGATTTTTCTCGTCGGGTAACTCTATTTTCAGCTCGCCAGGCATCCTGTGATTTTTTTTCATCAGGAAACACTATCTTTTGCTTGTTAGGTATCACTATGACTTTTTTTCTTTTACTTTACCGATGGTGTGCACTCCATCGGTGTTGTCTATCACTTAGTGAATACTTGACTTTTATGCATTGCTGAAAGCATAACCTTTATTCCATTGATTCTCTTATGTATTTGGCATTATGTTCATGATAGTATAGATGATATCAAGTTGACATCAATGACAATACAAACCATTAAATAATTTAATGCCTTGCATTATCTTTAACTTAACATTATCAAACATTCAATCATTTAAATATCATTAATCAGATCTTTAAAACCTGCATATAGAACCAAAGTACAAGCTATAAAGGAGATTATACCTTTGACACTGAACTTCACTCGAGAGATTTTGATTGGAATGCTAACTAATTTTGATGCCACAAAATTGGGAGATAATTTACCTAAAGTTGAGTCAGCATTCAAGGCAACCGTGCATAGAAACAAAAATACCTTATCTAGAATTGTGAGCACCAGCTATAGTGATTTGAAAGAAGAGCTTGGAGACTATGATGAGGAATAGGAACTAATACAGGAGGAAGAAAGAAAGCTAGATGAAGTGGTAGCATTGATTTCTAGAAGCGAGAAGAGAGATTAGAATAAATTTGAAGGCAAATTACCTTTGAAATGTTTTTCATGTAACAAGATTGGTCATTTTTCATCTAGATATTCTACAAGGGTTCCTAAGCATAAACCTAAGTTTTACAAATCAAAGTATCCTAAAGACAAGAAATGTTATTTTTCTAGTGAGGATATTTCTGATGATGATGGTGACTATGATGAAATTGGATTTATTGCTATAAAGGATGATGAACCTATACATGAGGAAAGAGCTTTAGTATCTCATGTTGAAAAGAAATTTGAATGGGTCATAGACAGTGATTGTTCACATCACATGAGTGGAGATAAAAATAAATTTGTAAATTTAGAAAGGTATGATGGTGGTGTTGTTCGATTTTGGGACAATACTCCTAAAGTTATCATTGGAGTTTCATCTATTTATTTGGATGGAAAGACTAATACTGACAATGTATTACTCGTTCATGGACTTAAGCATAATCTATTAAGTGTTGGACAGTTAGTGGATAGAGGTTATCAATTGAAATTCATTGATGGGAAATTCTCTATCAGAAGTAAATTAGCAGATTTGATTGCATCTGGTACTAAATCTAGAGGTAATGTATTTGAATTGAATACATCTAAAGATTCTTATTTTATTGTGAAGGTTGATGACAGTTGGCTATGGCATAGAATATTTTTTCATGTTAGCTTCGTTGACATTGTAAAGGCAAGTATGAATAATGTTGTAAGAGATTTGCCTAAGATTCTAAATCCATCTAACACTATGTCAAGAGAGTGTGTTATGGAGAAGAAGACCAGAAGCAGTTTTAGAAGCAAATCTTATTTACCAAAAGGGAAGTTGGATCTAGTGCATATAGATCTATGTTGTGCTACAAGAATAAGATCTTATTATGGTGAAATGTACTTTATACTGTTTATTGATGACTTTTCTAGAATAATGTGGGTTACATATTTGAGAGAGAAATCCAAAGCATTTGACAAATTCAAGTTATTTAAAGCAAAAGTTGAGAATGATTCTTGTTTGAAGGTAAAATTTTTGAGATAAGAAAGAGGTGGAGACTTTACAACAAATTTATTTAATACCTACTATTGGTTGTATTTCCTATTTTTGCTGCTGTGCCTGGTTCCTTGCCCTCCACTTTGAAATTTTTTAGGTTTTCATGCCTATACCTTGCCCAAATTGTCAAAACCCTGCTAAAACCCTAAAGCCAAGTGTTAAACGATGCATGTTTCAAACCCTCAGCAATGTCTTATATTTTATCATTACCTTTTTCAGTCACTAAAGGCATGTGCTTTAAGTTGAGTCGCTTGATCGCTTTACCAGAATTGAATATGCTAAATCATTCCCCAACTTCGCTTTTGCCTTTTGTCGCGTAGTCTCGTTAAAAAATGGAATATTCTCTCAGTGTATCAAGACGTAGCGATTTCCTTTTAGTCGGGTTGTCGCTTGATTTCATATTATGAGCTTTAAAAAGAAATGGGACCCACCTTCAGTCGGGTGATCGCGAGAAGAAATGGCCAGTCAAAGAAATGTCTCCCGACCTTGCGCTTTCTTCATGTCGCATGGTTTCTGGATCAGCTTGGTCAAACAGTTAAGGCTTTTCTTTAGTCACGTGGTCTCATGATAATTGGCGGTTAATGGATAACACTCACGACTCAGCGACTAACGGTTTCATGCTAAGAGATTTCCCTCAGTCGGGATGTCGCCAGATCAGGGTGGTTACTCAACTTTCCAGAATGTATTAAGTGGACGAAAGAAAAGATGACATCTGTCACAGAACTAATGGTTGTCGGGTGATCGCTTGATAAAGGCAATGGATCACACGATAACAAGACTAGGGTATGTTTGCCCTCAGTCGTGAAGTCTCCTGATAAATTAAAGGTATATGAATTTCTGAGGCGATTATGCGACAGCCGTTCGATGAAGAAATAAAAGGATCTGATGGTGGTTGCGAAGTCTGATGATAAAAGTGCCCTAGGTAAAAAGTCCTTCCGACTAAGCGATTAAGGTATGTCGCGAGGTCGCTGTAAAAAGAAAAGGGCACGTGCTTCAAGTTAAAGGTAAAGACATAGGATCACCCGACTGAGCGACTGAAGGACTATTCAATACATCACTTACTCGCTAATGTTTTCAGATGAAAGGCATACAGCTCGCGACTATGTGATGAGGTAAAAAGAGAAGGTGTCGCGCAGTCGCCAGTAAACAAATGAGAAAGGAATACAGCTCGCGACTGTGCGACAAGGAAAAAGGGATAGCTGTCGCATACTTGCCGATCAAAAAAGATAAAGGGAATAAAGCTCGCGAGTATGCGATGAGCTAAATAGAAGATGTCGCGCACTCGTGGTCAAGTATGAAGTAAGATAAAAGGGCTTGCGAGCGTGTGATGAGCTAAAGGACAGAATGCATCGCTCACCCGCACATAAAATGAAAGCTAAAATGTTAAGATGGTGAGTGAGCGACTAGATAAAGTTTGCAATGAAAAAGTGAATGTTGCTCAGTCGTCGAGGCTCGAGTGATATGGAAATTTAGCTCGCAATTATGCGATGAGGGAAAAAGGATAGCCGTCGCTTACTCGCAGGAATCAAAAAGATAAAAGGAAGAGTGGTGTGAGTATGCGACAGACACAAAATAAAGTTCAAAAGTTAATGCATCGCTCACTCGCATGGATCAAAGAGAAAAGTATAAAAGTGGCACGGGTGTGCGACTAACATGAAATAAGGATAAAAAAAAATGCATCGCTTAGTCGTAGAAGATAAAAAGTGCAGTGAAAATGGATGGCGACTATGCGATGAGAAATAAAAAAGATGTGTTGCTCACTCGCGGGGATTTTTCCAAAGGTGAAAATGTAGTAGCAGTGCAGACAGAACGTGTGAACTGATAGAGTAGAATTTGTCAAAGGGGTTGATGGTGCATTCAATGTACGTTCATCATGTTCACCATGTCTGGAGCCCAGGTTGTTTAGTTTGCAGAGGTGAGGTATTTTTCTCGATTTGCAGTGTTTCCAAAAGTTGATCAGAGAATTATAAATTTTAGAAACATATGCACAGGTCGGTCAACTGATATCTGAAATAGTTTTGTTTCAATATCGGTAATGAGAAATAGTTTCAGGTACTGTAGGTGAGCAGAGTTATGACTGAGATTTCACAAGTACAAGAGAAGATATTGATATAGACAGACATCAACAAATTCCTCCTTGATGTAAAGAACATCACCGATCAGAGATGGGATAGACAGAAAGTACAGGTACAAAGCACTCAAGACTTTAATTGGCCAACTGATAACGAAGTAGAGGCATGGGAAGTCATGACTACACCAAAGAGAAAGAAACCTGCAGTAGAGGAGGAGATTATGGATGATGAGTAGGGTGACACATGTTGCTGCATTGTTCATGAACTTGATGGACAGTTATTTCAAAAGGAAATGTAGGTGAGCCGGCGAGAACAAGTGCCAGGACTTTACAATAACTACACCAGCGGCCACCTACAAATCATATTTTAGTCGCAAGGTCGGGAGAAGAACAAAGACATATCAGATTTCACCTTTTTGATTCATTCATCTCGTCGTTTCCTCTCTCTCTCTTTCTCCATCTTACATCTTTAGGGTTAGGGTTTTGAGACTATCCGAAGCTTGTTGCATCCTTATGGATCCCAAGGTGGTCTCAAACCTATATATATGTAAAATTTTGTAATAGAAAGAAGTCTTTTGATAATTACAAGTCTCTGATCTTTTAGAGGTCTTTGATTTTTTGGAACATTTTGTAAAGAAGAGATAATATACAACAGAACTCAGATATTCTGGTTCATGTTTATCTTTTGATGCTGTGTAAACTTTTCATGTATCAATGAGCTGGATTACATAAATGAAATATGGTGCAATTTTACTCTTCTCAACTGTTGTCTCTTTACTTTGTATGCGTTCTTTTCTGTGTTAAAGTTTATCAGGTATTCATTAACACTCTGGTTATAAGGTAA
>MU224422.1:3501788-3515764 GCA_018584345.1 Thuja plicata
ATTATGATTTGTATGGTTAAATCCTGTATATGATTATGCTTGATCATTTACAAGGTATTTTATAAAGTTGGTTCAATAGAGATACATGACAAATCAGTGTCCACAATAACAAATACTGTGTTAACAGCCATTTTAAGAGGTAAAACCTGCCTGAGCATATGTGGAGCTCAAAAATGAAGAAGGACCTTATCCAGTCCTTAGCAATTAGGCTTTTCTTGTCTCTGAATCAGAAGTAGAAGGTACAAGGTTCACATAGACATTTCAAGCATTGTGATTCATACAAGAAAAATCCCTAACACCTACTATGAAGAACATGGAATATACATAGAGATATCAACTCCTAGAACTCCACAAAAGAATGGGATAGCAGAGCTAAGAAACAAAACTATATTAGATCTTGCAAGGACTATGTTGCTGCAAGGAAATGTGACACATGTTCATTGGAGAGAAGCATTTGCCACTATTATGTACACCTTAAATAGAATTCAGATCAGAGAAGGTACAATTAAGACTCCTTCTGAATTATGGTTTTATCATACACCTACTATAAAATATTTCAGAATATTTGGAAGTATATGTTAAATCAAAAGAGAGGATGATATAGGGAAGTTTGATGCTAGAAGTGATGAAGGATTTTTTCTTGTTTTTTATACTAAGAGTAAAGCATATAAATTTTTCAATCTGATATTGAGGAAGTTGATTGAAAGCACCAATATGAGAATATATGAAAATTTTCAAATTTAGGAAAGAATATATGACTATGGTCAGATTACAGAGATGAAAGAGATCACTCCTGATCTTGAAGAACCTTTGTCGATCAAAAATGAAATTGAAGATGAATTAATTGAGGTTATCAAGACTCCTAAGACTCTGAGCTATGTAAAGAAGAACAATCTTGAAGATCAAGTTATTGGTGATGCAAGTAAAGATATGATGACTAGATCTAGAGTTAGAGATAAATTTGTTTGATTTCTAAAGTTGAGCCAAAAACTACTAATGAAGCATGTAGAGATGAATCTTGGACTACAGCTATGGAAGAATAATTTGAACATATAAAGAAAAACAATACTTGGGAATTGGTTCCAAGACCTAAGAATGAAAATGTGATAGGAACTAAAATGGTTTTTAGAAATAAGATAGATGAGGAAGGAATAGTGGTAGGAAACAAGGCTAGATTAGTGTGTAAGGTCTACTCACAACAAGAAAGCATAGACTATGAAGAAACATTTTCTCTTGTTGCTAGGTTAAAAGAGATGAGATTATTTCTTGCTTATGCTGCAAGTAAAGACTTTAAAGTATATCAAATGGATGTGAAATAAACATTGTTGAATGGTGATATGGAAGATGAAGTATACATTGAGCAATCTGATGGTTTTCCTTTGATAGTTGATGAATTTATGGTTTGTACATTAAAGAAAGCATTGTATGTACTGAAACAAGGATCGAGAGCATGGTATGCAAGATTGGACAAGTATCTACTTCATCTTGGTTTTAGAAAACCTAATGTAGACAATAATTTATATTTAAGAATTGATGAAGAAGGAATCTTAATCATAGAAGTTTTTGTTGATGATATCATTTTTTGAGGCAATGCTAAGATGAGAAAGAAACTCTCTAAAGAAATGGAAAATGAATTTGAGATGTCAATGATTGATGAAATGAAATTTTTTCTTGGTTTGCAAATCAATCAAAGTAAGAATGGCATTTTTATATCTTAGACCAAGTATCTTGAGGAAATGTTGAATACATTTAGAATGGATTCAAATTGACTAGTAATGATGAGACTCAAAGTATTTTTAGTAAAAGTATAGATCTATGATTGGTGGTCTACAATATCTAACTCACACTAGACCAGATATTACAAATGGGGTTGGAATTGTGGCAAGATATCAAGTAGATCCTAAAGAGACACATCTTGTTGTTGTGAAAAGAATTTTTAGATATCTAAAAAGAACAACAAAATATGGATTATGGTATGAAAAATTAGATGATTTTATTTTGTAGGCTTATACTAATTCTTATTGGGAAGGTAATTTGGATGATAGAAAAAGTACAAGTGGTGGTGCATTTTTACTTGGGAAAAGGTTTATTTCTTGGTTAAGTAAGAAGCATAACTGTATTTCTCAGTCTACCGCCGAATCAGAGTATGTTGCTGCTACAATAAATTGCACACAAACAGTTTGGATGAAACAAATGTTGAAGGACATTGGAATAATTTTTCAAGAACCAGAGTGGTTATCCATTATGATAACACCATCACAGTGAATATGTTAAAGAATCTTGTAATTCATTCAAAGACTAAACACATTTCTATTAAATATCTTTTCTTGAGGGAGAAGGTAGCATTGAAAGAGATTAAACTGGAGTATATAAGCACAAAGGAATAGATAGAAGATATATTTACAAAACATTTTCCAAAAGATGCTTTTGACTATCTCAGAAGCATGCTTGGGGTCAGAGACCCTCCTTGTGATAATTAATTCATGTAGATATGCATTAGTCCAGTGGCTTTTAGAACTATATCATTTTCTGGACTTGATATATGGATCTAATCCTTAGGGAGAGTGATCAAAGGAACACTAGAGAACATTTTGGTGATCTTGCACCTGGTTGTTAGTCATGAAGATTTGAAAAAGAAACAACAGATTATAGATGAGTTATGGCACCCTTTTCCATTGCTGCCAAAGGGGGAAAGATTCTATGTGAAAATCCCTACTATTTTGGGGAGATTTGTGTTAAGGATATTAAGAAGATTGAATAAGAGTAATTTTGGGTTGATAGATTTTCCCATATGATTCCATGCCAAAGGGGGAGATTTTTGGATGATATCAGATTTGGATACTATTTATGTTGTTGATATTCATGTTTTGTCACTGATGTCAACATATGTTTCTGTAGAGAGAACAAACTGGTTAATTGACTGGCAGAAGTGTACGGACACTGTATGGATGTTTCAGAATGATCAAAGACAAGGATATGAAGAAGAATGTTTGTTTAAATTATTCCTAAATTTTCTTAGCTTTATGTTACATATTGATTATTTTACAGTTGTTTTAATGAAGATTGATTTCTAGACTATAACTATGATGGTAGATAGAGAAGGTTTTAGTATTTTTGGTATATCTTAGAGATGGAGATATTTTAGGTGATGTAAGATTACTGGATGATAGAGGACATATTGAGGAACATTTAGTATTGATCAATTTGTGTGAGCATGTTGGTGATGTCATTTGTGGCGTGTATTCTAGAGGAAACCTACTTTGGTGGCCGACTTCAGACACGTAGCATGTATTATGAATTG
Source organism: Thuja plicata (assembly GCA_018584345.1). Classification (NCBI taxonomy): domain Eukaryota; kingdom Viridiplantae; phylum Streptophyta; class Pinopsida; order Cupressales; family Cupressaceae; genus Thuja; species Thuja plicata. The sequence goes on from MU224422.1 coordinate 3,505,090, forward strand.
TGAGCATGGATTGTGGATCTTAGAGAATAAATGATGAATTCTATTTGATGTTTACTTTTTATAGGTATCATGTGTATCTTAGCAAGGGGTTAAACAAATATTTCTATATTGGGAAAGCCTAATTGGATGGCCTAATTAATTAGTTGTGTATTTGGAAAACTTAATTGGCCGACAAAATGAATTATTGTAAAATGGTATATATGTGAGATCTTTTCTTTCAGAAAGATGTGGTAGAGATTGAAAAGGAAGAGAAGTTAAAGTTGTGAGGCTTGTTTTTCTACTGGATGTAGAGTAGAGATTGTGATAAACATGCTTCATTGCAACTAACCAAGCAAAGCCAGTTTCTATCAGACAGTTCACAGGATTGTATATTTCCTATACATATATATACTTGTTTGAATTGTGAATCCTTGAGGGTTTCTTTAACCTTCTTTGGGAAGTGTGCCTAGGCATTAAGCCTACTACTTTTCTTGACTCATAACAAGGTTTGTCTCCTAATAGGAACCATTTATTGTAATGTTGTAATAAGATACTAATAGGGCTAAATCTTTTAACATGGATAATATACTCTCAATACATTATTCATGGGTGTTGATTCCCACTGGGGTTTTACCTTTAACGGGGTTTCCTCAACAAAAAGTATTGTGTTATTATGTTTGAATTTAATGTGTTATCATTTGCATTGCACTTTTGATTTATAAAGTTTAAAGTTTAATATTCTATATCATAACTGATTCACCCCCTCTCAGTTTTTCTTGTGGACTTTTATTCCTAACAGAGTCAACCTAAATCACATCTAGGTCACCTTCCTAATTTTAGGAATCATATAAATAGAGTGCAACCATAAGAGTAAAGGATCCATTAGTTTAGAGCATCATTAATTTAGAAAATTATTTCTTAAGGATATCATTTCAATTTTAGAATTTACATCATACTTATAATAATGGACAAATTTAGGATAATTGAGCTAGAATAGATAGAATTACATCACAAATCATCATTTCCTCATTCTAGGACTGTCACTAATGAATGATAATTTGGGAGAATTATATTATATTTTCTAGAAAGAGAACCATAGGATGTTTCTTTTCTTGTTTTCAATTCAATAGCTTAAATATTTATTATTTTATAATTGACTTAATTTCATTGATGAACAAATCTTATGGATGTATTTCTTATACATAGTTGTGCCACAAAGGTGTAGAGATCATGGTATTTATTTGAAACTTAAAAAATCAATATTTGACGTAACAGAGAGAATACTACTTGGGCACAGAGTCTCAAAAGATGGTATTTAGGTTGACTCAGAACGCGTCAAGGCAAATCAACAACTTAGTGTCCCTTCAAACCGAAGTGGGGTTAAATATTTTTTGGGTAAGTTAATTTTTTGAGAAGATTCATCTGAGACTTCGTCAAAACCACAAAGAACATGGTGAGTTTAATGATTGAAAGACATATGTTCAAATGGAACAAGATTGATAAAAAAGGGTTTGGTGATATTAAAGAAGCAATAACTCAATCCCCCACCATAGTTAACCTTAATTTTAAGAAGGACTTTATTATTTATTGTTATTCTTCAAACCATACCATGTCAGGTATCCTTTTCAGAAGGATGAAACATGTTTCCAACCCCCTTATAGCCTTTATGAGAATCCCACCCTAGAAGCAAAAGATTAAATATTCCTTGAGATAAAAGAAAGCATTTTCGGTGGTTAATGTGGTGAAGCATTTCAGGTATTATGTCCATTCCCACTCAGTTGTCTATGTCCTAATTTAGTTGTGAAGAGTGTGCTTACACAAAAATAATTAGGCATGATTAAAAAATCTACATGGGTGGATAAGATACAAGAATATGACCTAGAAATCCTACTGACAAAATTATTCTAAGGCCAAGGGTTGTCTAAACTAATTGCTGAGAGTAAAGAAGGCAATGATGAGGATCCTCTTGCCATTCTTTTATAGGAGTTCGCAAGAATCTTGGTTTTCTGATGTCACATTTTATTTGACTTATGGATATTTACCATGTAATTTATCAGCAAGATAAAATAGAAATTAAACATTGAAGGCCACTAAATAAGTTATTTGGAAAGATATATTATACAAAAAGGGCCTAGATTGGACATTCTTGAGGTGAGTAGATAAGGAGAAACAACAAAAACTTCTAAGAAAATTTAATAATTAAGTGTGTGGAGTGCATTTATCCTGTATAGTAACATCCTTTAAAATCCTTAGGAGTTTCTATTACTAGCTAGGAATGTTCAAGGATGTGTATAAATGGATAGTGATTTGTGAGAAGTACAAAATGTTAACCGACAGAGCACACCTTGCCACTTTACCCTTGAGGCCAGTTGTTGTTAAAGAACCATTTAAATAATGGTGCCTAGATTTCATTGGACCACTCACACCTACTTCAACTATAGGGCATACCTATATATTGACTTGCACTAATTACTTTACGAAATGGGTGAAGGTAATTCCTGTCAGACGAGCTTGTTTTGAGATGGTATTTTACTTGCTTAAAGAAAACATATTTGTGCACTTTGGGATGCCATTCAAGATTCTAGATCATAATTCCTCCTAATTTTTTTCCAATGAGCTCATGATGTTCTATTATGATCATATAAAATCCTTTTCTAATTATTTAGATTACTTTCCCTAGAGGAATGGTCAAGAAGAATCTAGTAATAAGAACTTGATCTCCATTATGAAGAAATTGGTTAGTGAAAATGCAAAGAACTGGCACAAGAAACTTTATGAATATTTTTGGGCCAACAAGAATACACTAAAGAGGGAAATTGGCATAACACTATTCAAACTAGTGTATGGCATAGGCACACTACTATCATTGTCACTTGAGCTGGTGACTTCCAAATTATAGGGTGTAGTGGAGGATCAATATTACCAAAGATCTCTCGAGAATAGGATCATGTATTTGATTAAACTTGAAGAAGAGAGGGGTGCGATGGTTGATAGAACCACTACACATCAAGAAAGTGTTAAGGATATTTTTGGTAAGAAAGAAAGGACAACAAAATTTATGCTAGGAGACAAGATGTTGTTGTGGGATCGAAGAAGACAGCCCAAAGGAGCACATGTAAAAATTGGTTCACTATGGAAAGGTCCCTTCAAAACACACCAGCTATTGAACTCTAACTCATTTAAGATGGCATACCTAGATGAATATTTTCTACCCTTTCCCTACAATGAGAAATATCTTAAATTGATGAAGATGTTCTAAATGTTAAATAGGAGTTCGCTCTGTTCTTTGTTTTAGTGTGTTGTTTTTCCCAGTTTTGGTGGGTCTCGGTTTGTTTATTCTTTTATTTGTCTTTATGTTTTTGAAACTTGAGATTCTGAGTTCTCTAATTTTTTTTAGGAAATACAATCCCCAGTCAGAGCTGGTGTTACCCTATTCTTAAATTTTCTACTTTAAATCGTACTATGTTTATCCACCTTCAAGAAATTTTTTTGTGTGAAGTGTCTTCTCTTTAAAAATTTTGTGCTGATTTTTACCTAAGTAAAAAGATCAAGTATTTGAACTCTCTAACCCCTCTGAACCTTTGAATAGATTGAACCTATTTTGGGGTTCAACAGGTTCAACAGGTTTAATATTTTTGAGCTTCGTTTACTCTTTATCCTTGTCATATGTGATGGTTTTATAAAAAGTGTTGAAGCGATTGAAATTTTTTTATAGTTCAACATGTTCATTCAATTCAAAGAATGCAAAGGTTCGTCAACAAGGTGGGATTTATTATGACAAAAAAGTGATCAGGGTTAAGGGGGTATTCTGATGGCATATCATGAAATATAAATTTATAGTTTCCCATAAAGGAATAGTAATAATGAACTGACAAGCCCTTATGTTGAAAAGAGAGGTAATTAAATTTAATATCTAATAAAAAATCTGAGGAATTGGACTGACAAAAATAAATTATTAACCCATTATTTCAGAGATTTTTCATTTTGGGAGTTGATTTAATGGTAACCTCATTCTTCAACAAATTTAAAAAAATGGCCAGGAGGAAGTGGCACACGATGTAATAGGGTTTTTTTCAAATTTGAAGTTGCAGAAGATTCAGATTCAAGGATGTGAGTTTGGTACTTTTCATTTGTGCTAATAAGTTCAGAGTGATAGCTTGTCTGAAATTTTTGTTGTTTATTAAGCTAGTCCGAGAATTGGCACCATGAGAAAGACATTTCAAACTTTTGAGCATCAGTCCAGTCTTGTTATCTCTTCCCCTGAACATGGAGACACATATATAGTTTAGTATTATTTGGATGATTTTGTAGGAAGGACTAGAAACCCCACTAGGTCTTCTATTATGGAAATAATTGTAGAGAGTGGCATAGTTAAAGCCATATCATTTCCTTCAGATGTATTATGCCATGAGCTCTTTAGAGGATGCATGAATAGATACGACCCAAAGGATAGGTGTATTAGAAAATTTGATGGGCATTTTTTTCTATCTATTAATAGAGAAACCATCATCGATTCTATGAGAATTCCATTCAAAGAAACATATTCTAATTTTACCACAGCATTTTTGATGTTTCATCTCTAGGAAGCAACATCATTAAAAAAGTTTCATTTCTATAAGTTCGTTAATTAAATTCTAGAAAGGAGGGTCAAGAATGCCCAAACCACTCACGAGGAAGAATATGAAACCTCATGTATGAGATTTAATATTTTTTTTACATAGAGTTAAGGGTTACCAAATAGATTTTTACTTTCAAGATTGAATGTATTTTGTCATTCAATTTATTCTAGAATGTACCAAATTTATGGATTTCGGAGTGATAATTGCTGAACAAATGTGTGATCAATTGAATAATGGTCATTCTGGGCATCAAGGGTTTTACATGACCTCACATTTTTTTTCCTTCTTTTCATGTACAATATAATGGATGAGATTGCATCATGATTCATCCGCATAGGTCATCAAAGTATATGAATAATATTGACACCTCGAGAGAAAATGGTGTTGTGAGAATTACAAAAGAGTAAATGATGTGTTTACTGGAAGATTGACTCATGGGCTGGCAAGAAATTTGCACAAAAGGATATCTAAGGAAGACATGTAGTAAGTAAGTATTTAGGAAATCTACTATACATAATTTCCCCAATTCACATATACTAGGGTCGGCTAATTTGAAGGTGAACCGATGAGATTACCCTGGTATTATCTTAACTATTTCCTATTGGTTGAGTTGTGCAGACAACTTTCTCATGTAAGTAATATGTACTCGCCTAAAAAGGGTCCAAGTATCTCTTTTTCAATAGATTTGGGATTCTTCTAATGCAATTATTTTTAGATAATCTTAATTTGGAATTAGATTTGATGAAATTCAATTTTTTAGTTTTATAAATCTAGAGCCAACTTTTACAATAGGGGTTTTCTAGAGATAACTTAGACTTAAGAATAGGTTTATTACCGCTCCCACACATGGAAGACTATTGGGAAACTGTTCTAATGAAATAGAGGTCATAAGAAGGCTACGAATAAGATTTACTCTACAAAACATTGTAAGTCTGGGATTGAAGATGGACATTAGAGGAATTAAAGAGGATGGGAGTTCTTTGATAGATCCCATTTATGATCAAGTTAAGTTATTACAAGTTCCAGAAGTTGATTGGTCATTACCAAAGAAAGATAAGGTTGACTGTCATACAAAGATTTGCAACTTATTTAAAGGAACAAATTTTTGGTCAACTTCAATATCTAGTGAAAATAAAGCTATGAATACTCCTAAAGAGTGGAAACCTTATGTTTCTTTTGCTGAGAAAAGTGTTCGCTTTTTTTATGCAGGTAAACCCAAAGTTAAGAGAAAGAAACCTTCCAATTGTAAAAAGTCTAAAAGTACTCGACTAACTACTTCCCCTGTTTAGGTAACTAGATACAAGTTTAAATGCAAGGAAAAGAAAGGAAGCATTGAAGAAACAATCATTGATCTGGATTCAGGTGAAGAGGTTGAGAAGAAGATGGATAATCAAGATCTAGAATTATCTAAATTAGATACAGTCTTTCAAATAGAGGTAACCTTTGACGTCGATGACACCATTGATTTTGTGGAATCACTATATAAGGTCAATCAAAATCTTACCTAGATTTATTTCAAAAAATGTACACCCAACACTACTCCCAAGTGACTAGAAGTTGTAGTGAGTAAGAAAAGGAAAATTATTCTAGTTACTCTGTCATTAGATTATATGGTTAGTAAATGCTTGGGGAAAACCCCCAAATATATTAAATTGAAAGTCTCTTCAAGTGTAATGCCCAAATAAACTGGACAAAAACCCAACTAAAATTTTTTTGTTTATTTTTAAACACCGACGGACACAAACGAAAACTGGGTTACTTTAAAAATTAAGATTATTTTCCTTATAAAAATAAACCTAAGGATTGTCCATATCAATAAAACTAAGGTTAATTACATCATTAAATCTATGGTTCATTATAATGTTAATAATTTCGTTAAAACGATCCCTGCAATTTAACCCTTAATAAAATTTAGATTCGGCAAAGATTAGGATTGCTATGAAATTTAAATCTCAAAATAATAAAACATTATTTATTAAATCATTCTTACGATATCTATATATAATCATTTTAAGAAGTTAAAAGAAAAGCCTTATCACCCATCCACATTTATAGTTTCTTTATGCTACTAATCCCACAAAATAATAATTTACTAATATAAACAAACCATAGATTTACATTCATTGTCGACAACAATTAATCCTACCGAAGAGATTATTTAACCAAATCCTTTATGAAATTAATATGCTAACATATTTAAATTAATTCAACTGTTAATTTTAATATACCTTTGAGTTAATAATCAACTAACTAGATAATTTAGTTAAAGAAGGAATAGTCACAATACGACAAAAATCTTATCCTACGCATTTTATGAAACAAAATTAAATACTAAAACTATCTGATAGTTAACATTAATTAAAATATGGATTATGCACATCAATGAAAGAAGAAAAATTAAGAGGGCCTAACAATATTATTTTCCCTTTTTGCAAAATAAAGTAAGGCCAAATCTATTCCAATAAATAAATCCATAAGATGGCACATAAACAAAATAAAAAAAAGTGAAATGGGCCCTCCAAACCCTAATTCAAAATTAGGGTTTGGGGCCTTATTAAAACTTAAGAAAACCCTAGAACTCTCATTTTTTTTTTTCATTTGCAGGAGTTGAAGATGCAAAGGGGAAATGCTTCATTTTATGAGAACATGGGTATTCTCAAGATTCCATGAGGGATTAGACCAGCAAGAGGCCTCATAACTCATATGAGATCCTCTCCTATCCAAGCCCAAAAGAATACCCATTTGCTCTACAAATCTGGGTAATACTTTTTATTTGTTTCTTGCTCATAGACATTTCCTCAAGTTCAATATCATGAATTTCTTTTTCAAAATGTCGTTTGCCTTGTTGCAGGGTTTAAATGCATTCATTTAGTTTTTTTTTTGGTTTTCTTTGAATGTTAACAGAGGCATAATAAATGGTTCTATCTATTCTTGGATAGAACCAAAATTTTGCATAATGCCCAGACACAAAAAAAAATGGAAATTTTTATACATTTCTGTATGAGTTTATAAATTTTTCTCTGCAACAAGAAAGGGGTTCATATATGTGTTTTCCCCCTCCCCTGCTCGCTGCTCACGACCCGGCCACGACAGTGGTCACTGCCATGGCTCTAAGCCACGACAGTGCTTCGACACTATCGTGACTTAAGAGTCAAGCTAGTGCTGCTGGTCAGTGCGCGCAACGCTGAGCTTGTAGGGTTTCGACCCCTCTAATGCGATGAAATTCTTTTTTTGTTATGCAGTTATGTTAAGTGTTATGGCAAAAAAAAGAACATAGGTTATATGCTATTCGATATCTGTCATATAGCATATAGCATATGTTAAAATATTTAAGTATTATGAGGTTTCTCAGATATAATGACAGGTAACAAGAAGTTATCTATTATATGCTATACGTTTTATATATCATATAGTATATAATATGTTTAATAACATAAGTAGAAAAAAATCACATCGTTAAAATAGAGAACACGACATAATGTGTTATTGTTTAATATATGTTATACGGTGTATATCGTATAGTATATATTATATAAAGGAATTAATCACTTCATATAATGTATAGTTATTTATTATTTACTATACTATATCTATTGTATAGTACATAATCAATAATTATTACATTGAAATTAGTTCAGTAGCATGAAATGAATGTGCTGCTTTAATATTATTGTGTATATATATAATACACATTTTACATTCTTTTTATGTATAAATTTTAGAATGTATACATTGTCTTCCCTCATTTTGTGTTACAAGATTACTGATAATCATGTGTACATTATAAATTTTTGAATACATTAGAGGACTAGTTTAGCTTTAAGACATTCCAATGTAAATAACATTTAGATCAACTTTATTGATTTATAAATTTCATTTCCTTATTAAATTAAATATTTTCAGGTTTGACAGTTTGTAAACATATTCTGGAATGGTGAATTAAATGTTTTCAGTTTGACAGTTTGCAAAACAATTCTGGAATGGTGTTCTATTCTCTAGAATTAATAATAATTTTGTTTATTTCATTCAATCAATACCATATGAATTTACAGGTCTTTTTTTTTATTTTAACATAGTTAATTCACATACTGAGCAAACATAATTTCCAAACAGCTCAACATACTATTCCGTTACAAGGTAATTCTTCCAATTAATCAGATTAATAATTTCAATATAAAAATCCCTTTGGTTCCAATTTACTAATGTTAATACAATAGGATTTATAGAAACAATTTAGGAGCTCTTTTAATCAACATTTAAAACACATAATCATAGATGCAACAACTTAACTTTTTTTTTTTAACAAGGAAATCTAATAAATAAATGACATAGAATTGATTTATTTTTTGTTTTGTTTTCAACATCTTACAATAATACAAATACTCTGAATTTATATAATAAGAAATTTACAAGTGCAGTTTCTTTTTTTTTGAGTTCTTTAGAGCAACTAACATTCTCAGTTCATGTCAAATCTAACTGACATTTCTAAAACACTGAATTTAACAATCAAATTTTAAATATAGACTTTAAGATTGACTTCAAGAGGCCAATAAAATGGCCATATAACATCTGAAATAATCAATCCAATTTCTAGTTAAAGAACAACACAACTATTTGATAAAGAGTACAATTTGATGGAGCAAGATCTCTCAATTAGGATACACACTAGCACAACTTTAAAAACTTCAACTTTAAACTTTAAGCCTCAACAAAGACTGATTCTTCTAGCCAAAGAAGCAACCTACACACAAAATAATTTCTTCACATGGCCATGGAGCTCACCTCCCAACCAAGGCCATTACATGGCCACCCCCGATCTTGGAGAAACAGGTGTAGGATGGGATAACACACAAGAAACTCACATAAAACAATTATCATAACACAAAAACACATACTTTCTCAATGATTCCCTTTCCAGGCTTGAACAAAGGATTCAAAACACAGAATCCATTTTATGGGTGAAGGTGGAATTGCCAAATGGAATCACCAAGATTATGAAACATTAACATATAGCAAGTAACCAGCCTTCACAAGGCCCCTTTTTAACCCCAACATTCAGCTCAAGTCCATGAGCAACAACAACTCCTTATGGCCCCCAAAACACCTTATGACCCCCAAAACGTAAGCTAGTTCTCATAGCTGCCCATACAACTATACACTCAAAACAAGTGCAATCCCAAGTTATGCCCTTCACCCCAAGTCCTCCTACTTTCCTCCCAAGGATGAGGAATGACTTGCACTCCCTTAACATAAAAAATTCACAAGGAAAGTGACCAAAGCCGAAATTCACAACTCAACTGAAATCAACAAATTTACACATGACAAACAGATTACAACTCCTCCCCAATTCACAAGGAAATAACAAGACTCAGTTCCTCACTGACTAAAATCAGCCAAAGGTGCACAGATTTTCATCAACCAAACATATTACAAATTGTTTCATGGAATGCAATGCTTTCAACTTAATTCAAAAAAAGAATAATGAGATTTGAGACCACCAACCTCCTACAAAGGATAGAGCTGAAATTGAGAGTTGAATTTGAGCCTTTGCTTTTTTCCACTAACTTGCTGTCCACAATCCACCATGAACTAGTCTATCTAGCCATCTCTCTCTCCTTTCTCCCTCCTTGACTTGGCTGAACATAATATAGCAGTCTTTCTTCCTTTTCAAGTCTTTCTCCAACATTCCCTTCTACACACTCCTAAGCTGTTAGGTTTCTAGGTTAAAAATAAAATGACACTTGCCCTTCCACATGTTTTGGAATCAATTTCAACATGACAAAATTGGTGGACAGTGTTGTTCCCTTTTCTTGCTGATATAAAAATGCCCTCTGAGGGTTCACTCTATTTATCCCTAACACTGATTCAACATAGAGTAGAATAATAAAAACAAGGTTTTGAAACCTTCTGCACTTTGAGCTCCACAAACTCAGGCGGGAATACCCTTAAAAACTTAGAATAATGAAATCACTAAATTATTCAAGCTTGCTATTGGTGGAATTACAGGAAATGTTCACTGTAACTTTTACTGAAACAGACCAAACTGAAAGTAAAGATTTTGATTTTAAATGATGATA
>MU224422.1:3540432-3556827 GCA_018584345.1 Thuja plicata
TATATATATATATATATTCTTTACCAAGTCGGCTCTCAAATACAAATATTACATAGTCAGTGCTCTTACATTATACAAATATAGGTTATCAAAAATCATAATCCAACTCTGATTTTGAGGATTCCACATCATACTTTTTGAATCATCACTTCTATCTAGGTTCTCTATATCACTATCCTACTGTTGTCTGTCTATCTTCAAATGTCTCTAACTTACTATAAACAACACCAAAAAAAAATCTATCTTAGGTGGAGGTCACACATACTCCATACTATTTTCTTCTAATCTCGCTTTTCGTACCTCATCGATCTCAATCTTCGATACACAAAAATAGCTCTTTATTTCTGCTTCTATAATTAGCCAATTTTAGAGTCACCAAAAATTAACTTTAAAGGAATCGATCATTATGCCAGATGTGTTTCCATAAGTGAAAACCAAAAATTAAATCACATCATACATACTTTATCACTTGCCAAAAATCTCTCCCTTTTGCATTGATGGCAACACTTAACAAAAAATGACTAAGTGTTCCAAAAAAACAAAAATTGCCTCTCCTTCTTTCTCTATTTTGTTTTATCTTCTCCCTTATACATTATCTTCTCCTCCTCTCCTCTATTCATTTTTATCTTCTCTCTTCTCGCCCTTTGACAACAATGACAAAGGTGCATAAAAAGTAATAAAACTAGTGCTTGCTTACCAATTTAAGAATATCTTGAAAGGAATATTCCAATACCTTCACTTTTGTACTCCATGACTTAAGCAATAGTTGGCTAACATGAATTAGTCCATTTAATGCATATGATGATGTTTTTGTTCCTTTCAACTATGTTGGCATAGATTTATTCAATGATTCTATAGTTTTATCCATGTCAGATAAGTGGGATTCAATAATTGATAGCTTAGGAGTGATTAAACTCTTCAGTAAACCAAACCTTGTCAAAAATCTCCCTTTCTCAATATCCAATACATTTATTTTAGCAAAATTCTTTTTACTTCTTTGTCCAATTCCATTATAGATTTTGCAGAGGTCTCACAACTATCCATCATGTTGTTCAAGGTTTCCCTATCCTTGGCAATAATATCTTCAACATTCTGAATATGTCTGATAGGGTTTATGAAATAGGTGAATAGTTTCCTACCATGTGCAACACAACTCTTTGCATTTGTTGTACTATTTCTTAGAATGCCCAAGTCTCATGAGATAGACTAGAAAACTTCAAATAGATTCTTCTCTGAGTAGTTATTTTCTAAATTTCCTTCTACAATCTTTACCAAATTCTCATACTGTCCATCAAACACATCAAGTGCCAAATTCAAATTCTCTACATCATCTATTGACTGGAAAACAAAAGGTACTGGGAGCAATCTGTTCACAATATCAATTTCTCTAGACATCACCTTAGTCTTCTTGTCACTTTTCTTGTAAGATCTCTCCTTTTCTTTAGTAAGTGTAGTAAAAGATAATTTTACCAACTCATCCTCATCCATGCAATCAGGATCCATATCAATATATTTGTCTTTACTTTCCAACAATAAGGTATAAGATGTGTCAACTTCATTCTTCACTTCAACATTTTCTTTTTCTTATTTTTGCTCCAATTCTTTATGTCCTTCTTCCTCAGTCACTATATTGACATTATTATCTTCAAATGGGTCCTTCTCATCATATGAAGTGTCAAGAGTCATAGGCACACCAGAAACATAGAAATCTGGTTGCATATCAACTTCACTCTTCTCAACACTTGCCTCAATTGTCTTCGAACTCTCTCCCATTCCTAAGGGTGTAGGCAAAGTAGTTGTAGGAAGTGGGGTATTCTCAGGAATAGTGTTCATTAATATCTAATCCAGTGGTTTTTAAGTCTCTTCACTAACTTCATCATATTTTCTTACCATAATCTTCACTAGTCTAGTCTTAGTTCTCAATAAATCTTTTAGTTCTTTAAATATTATGTCTCTTTCTTGCATAGAAACTACGGGAAACATATTATCAATTTATTGATATCCGATAGTTTCATCCTCAATCTATGCTAGCTATTTCCTAGTCTTGAATCTACCATTTAACTCTCTAGGTATACTACCCTCTATCTCCAATATATTCTTCTTGAAAACAAGTAAATGATTATCTACAACATCCTCAATCCAAAGTTTATCAGTTTCCTCATAGTTGTCATAGTATTTGTTAATAGAAACTAACTTCCCTTGCTTGATATCTCTCTTCTCAATCATCTTTAAGTTAGGTTTCCATGTATTCTTGTCATTTTTCAGGTTTCTTCTCTTCTCTCATATTGTTTTGTTCTTTAGGTGGTGATATCAGTCTAGTGTATCTAGTACTCACTCTAGGAATAATCTTTTCTTACTGCAAGGTATGTTGTGGTGGAGGGGAGGTTACATCAATAGCCGTAGGAGGTGGAATGTCTACCATCACTACTTTAGGAGGTGTAAGTGTTGTAGTAGCATTACTCTCCAATCTAGAAGATCTCTCTACTAGCTTCTTCTTAACTTCCTTCAACTCTTCCTATGTGAATCCTGCCTTAATACCACATTCATGAATAATGTTGTCTACTTTTCTTTTCCTCAACCCTCTGGTTTGTTCCTCTCTTAATTTTGTTTATTTTCCTCATATGTTCCCCATCTCTCCTTAGATGTATCTATCTCAGATGCTATGACATGTTCTATTTGCATAGTTAATACCTCAGTACTTACCTCATATCCCATAGGATAACACCATTTCTTTCTTGGTATAACTTCCTAAAAGCATACACAATCAGTTTCAACCATGAAATAGATTGTATCCTTGTAATTCTCAACTAAGTCTTTAGGTATCCTTTATCTTCCTTTCATCTGCCTCTAAAGAATCTTAATCATACCAAACAACTCCCCATTAACCCATGTGTTGTTCTGTCTTTCTTTATCAATTTCACATTCTCTAGAAATTGTTGTGCTAACACTTCACATAGATTGTATTTAGTTTTCTCTTTCACCACTCTATATGCCATCATGATAACACCTACTGATACTGAATTAGGTCTACTACTATAGTAGAATTTGTAACCAAGTATCATAGCAATCAATTTTACATCCTGTTTCACAATGTCACTTACTGACATAGCTCGTCTGTCCCATTTTGACTGTGTTAGGGTTTCAACTTGATTCTTAACATGTTTATCTGCTACATGAATGATTCCAGTATTATCCAATCTAGTAATCTCATGAAACAATTCACTACAAATATTCACAGGTTGGTCACCTATCCATATAAACTGATCATGTACTCTGCTCAACAAAATCTTAAACCAATCTTCTTCATTGAATTCATCTAATTCTAGAATTTTCATAATGCTCAATTGATAAAAAATTTTGTATTCATCTCTCATAATGCCTTTATCAGTCAGATACTCCATTTCAGTAGAAATTTCATTAATACATAGTATATCATATTTAGAATTAATGTATGCCCTAATGTCTTCTACATGTAAAAATCCATGTGGTGTCTGAGAAAATGCTCCTTCAAGGTCTTTTTCACAAGAATTGAAAGGATGTTTCTTGAATTTATATCTAGTTTGATCTACAACATCATAAATAATAGGTGCATCCATAGCTAGATGATGTAAATACATCTTATGTATGCTGAATTCCAAGTTTTCACTTCAATCGATCATGCAAGGAAATTGTAAGATAGATTGAATCTCTCTGCTCTCTAATTTTCTTAGGTTGTTGCTAATCAAATGGTAAGGAAATAGATAATCATATGGTGCTTTATATAATATTAAGTCATTAAAATTTCACACTACCCAATCACGATCACATAATAAGCATCGTTCAATGTTGCGCTCTTAAACATATAATCCATGATGTCGGCCACAATCATACCTAAGCTCGCTAGAGCTCAATCCACAAAATTAGGGGCTAGATATATTCTAATTCCTTCATCCAATTCTCCCCCTAAGGCCATGATCATCCATTTAGGTCAATTATGCTTTGTTACCATCAGGAGAATATCCAATATCATCTATTGTCTCTCCCAAAACCAATGTCTCACTTGTCTATTTGATCTTCCATCTCTTACCACTACTATTATCCCCTACTTTCTTAAATAAATTACCAAAATCATTCTTTTAATATGTAATAGTCTTACCAATATCATTTCCATTCTTCTGTGTATTCATAGGATGTAGTACTTTTCTATTGTTTTCTCCATTATACCTACAAAATTTCACTATATGACCTAGATTATTGCATTTGTAACATATAGGAGGTCTTCTTTCCTGATTTAATTGCATAGCTTACAATACTTCACAATGTATCAAAGATTATTACATTTATAGCATGTAGGTTTCACTGTAGGTTCTCTTCCATTGTCTTGTCTATATCTAGATTGATTAAGTTTCCTACATTTTTCTTTCTTGTGCCCATATCCATTACAATTAAAACAATACCCTGAAAAGGTCTTAAGAGGGATATTACCTCTACAATCTCTTTTCATGTCTCCAAACTTGTTACAACCAAAGAATCTACTATTGAAGGGTTTGATCTACTCTCTAGGTTTTTCAGCATCAATCTTTGCATCGGATTTTTCTTCTTGTTTCTTCGAACATTCAACTTCATTGAATCCAACACTAGTCTTATCACCTTTAGGTTTCTATCTATCTCTTTGTTCATTGATCAAATCACTGCTAGTGTGAAGTTTCTCAATGTGTTTCTTTGCCTCAACAAGTTCATCTTTTATGATTTGATTGTATTTATCCAATAATAGATAGTTGTTCTTGTAGTTGTAAGCCTCATTATTCATTTGTTCTATCAGCGTATTTGCACTATTCAAAGTTTCTTCAATATTCTTCTTAGCATATTTTTGTAATTGAATCTCTTTAGTCATGGTTTCATTCTCAAGCTTTAAGGTTTCATTTTCTTCTTCAAGTTGCTTCATCTGATCTAAATTGTCTTTGTCCAAATCTTCTTTTATCAGAACCACAAGATCTTGTCTCTCACTTCTAGAAAGTACAAGCTAGTCTCTATGTTTCTTTATAAATTTCTCAACTCTTCGCATGTTGAATCTTAATTCTCCATTTTCTACTTTTGATTTATGAAGGTATTCAAGTGTAGCATCAAAGTTTTCTTACAAACTATCTAAATCCATTCTAATCTCCTAGAAGCTATTAGACTTTCTCTCCAAGGGCCAAAAGCTTTGATACCAGTTATTAGGATTAGGTAATACTAAGAGGGGGGGGTGAATTAGTATTACAACACTTAAATAAACTTTTCAACCAAATGAAAATAATCCATAAGCTTGTAGAAATGAAAAGAAAATAAGAAAATAACACATTACTCATAACACCATTATTTGTTGTCGAGGAAACCCTGACCAAGGGAAAACCCTGGTGGGGATGGTACCCACAAGCATGCACTAAAGTATAGTGTCCCTATTAGGAGACCTAACCATGTTAGGAGCTGAATATATTACATAGTACAATTCCTTTTTAGAGGAATAACAACCCTATTAAAGGTATACAACCTTGTTAGGGGCCAACTGAGCATACAACTCTTACAATATAGTTTTGTTACAAAATGTTCTCAGTAATGAACAAATCAAGCGTCTCTAATGCTTAGATAGTTCAAGTCATAGTTCTTAAATGATCTCTATCATCCTCTAATTTTCCATTCTTATATCACATCCAAAAATATGTTCACAACTCTTTCTTTGCTCAACAAAAATATCTCACATATAAATGTTTCTTCTTTACCAAGTCGGCTCTCAAATACAAATATTACATAGTCAGCTCTCAATAAAAAATATATTTAATCAAGAAAATATAAAATGCATAGTTGACACTCTTACATAATCAAAATATAGGTTATAAACAATCATAATTCAACTCCAATTGCTAGGAGTCCACATCATACTCCCTGAATCATCGCTTTTATCCAGCTGCTCTGTATCATTGTTTTTCTCCTTTATGTTTGTCTTCAAATCTCTCTAACTTACTATAAACATCACCAAAAAAAAATCAATATTAGGTGGAGATCACACATACCCAATACTATCTTCTTCTAATCTCTCTTTCCATACCTCATTGATCTCGATCTTTGATACACAAAATACCTCTATATTTTTGCTTCTGTACTTAGCTAATTTTAGAGTCACCAAAACTTAACTTTAAAGGAATTGATCAATATGCCAGATGTGTTTCCATAAATGAAAACCAAAAATTGTATCACATCATACATAATTTATCACTTTCCAACAAGATAAGGATTTAAGAGTTCCTCCTATTCAAGTCCAAAAACTTTCCAATGAGTTTGAGAAATTTGAACATTAGTTAGTACACAAAAACCCTAATCCTAAAGTCATATCCCATTGGTACATAGTATCTCTCATCTTATTGATAAAAATGTTAATCCTCTTATAGATTGTACAAAATGTTTAGGTCTTCTTCCACCTACTACTAGTGTTGAGACCTTTATGCCTATTCCTACGTTTATTCCTAGCATTTCCACTTATTCCAACCATACCATAATAACTTCCACTAAAAATATCAATCCTACACATATGAGCATTCCCAATATTATTTCTCCTTCTATTCCTTCAAGTGTTCCATGTTTTTATTACCTTCATCCATTCTCACTTACCATAGTGTACCTTTTTCATATTCAATCTCTCCTTCTATCTCTCATAATGCTCCTACCATTTCAAACATACGTCCTCCTACCATTCTTTCTAATGATCCTTCCATTAATAGCTTGGCTTAAACCATGTTTTCCTTACATTGATAAATTTATTAAATGAATCAATCCAAATTTAACATTCCTACTGGTGATATCTCTTCATATTCCTACAATATATGGATATTCCTTATATTGAGACCTGTAATGGTAAGATTGACCTTTGACATACGTCAAAACCTTTCAAACATGGTGTAGTGATATTTATCATGACCATAGGTTCATTGAAAGGTTTTATACTAGAACCTTTCAAGACAAATCCTTGCAATGGTATTTTCTTTGCTTCTTTATTCTATTGATTCATTTCAAAAGATTACTAATTCTTTAAATGAACAATTTCAAAACAACATAATAAAAGGAGGAAGTTAACCTAAAAAATGATTAAATTTAACAAACATGATAATTTTATTTATATATTATAATCTATTAAAATTAAATTGGATGAAGAAGATACTCTTCATGATGATTTTTTTATACTAACAATGCTATTCATGCTAGTTATTTTGATGATATGTTTGAGCTTATTGATATTAATCATGAATTTCCAGCTATGTTTTCAGAACAATTATCTATCAGTCCTAGTGACAAGCAAAGTTACCCATCTTTGCACCATGGTCCTTGTTCATAACTTGCTATTATTCCTTCTGTCATGCTTGATGTTTCTCCTCTTGTAAGTTTTTCACCTTCCCTAAACAATACAGACTAAGACAGGGGGTGGGGGGCATATGATACACTTCACTAGCTCCTCTTGTGCAGTTTATTTTGTGTGTTTTCTTGTTTTTTGTAATTTGATTCCTCCGTGATGTCCTTCTTGCTATATGTTTTTCTTAGGTTTCTTTAAAAGAACCATTTTTCTCATCAGTGTAAGATGATAAATGAATCACAATTTCATAAACATTCTTCTATTTGTATCTCACTTCTTCAATATGTTGTTACCTATTATGTCATGCGTGTGCCACTATTCATAAATTTGCCTTTGTGTTTTCTAATTGGGGATGATGAAAAGTGGTAGCCACTGATTCTTTTTGGTCTCTGTGATGTTATCCCGAAAAGAATCTTCCCCATAACTCTTATGTGAAATTGTTTCATTATGCTTGTAGTTATGCTACCTTCAGGGAATGATGTTATTTCATTTTTTTATAATATCCCATGTATTATCATATGATCATATTGATCGCATAATTAGTGGATCCCTTTTATTCTCTCTTTCATCAAGTTCTTATTTCCCTTGACTTGTCCTTTCTTGGGGGCATCTCATAGTGGGAACATTTCTTATAGATACATGTTCAATTAAAGTCATTTCTCCCATTTAGGCATTTGAAATCTCTTTAACATGGGGGCATACACTCTGCTCTATGCTCCACATTTTGAACACAATTACATAATGATTAGATGAAAACTCTCTTGAAGATCCCTTAATAGAAACAAAGTTATCCTTAAGGACTGATTCCTCCCTTTTTATCCCTATGGAGACAATACTTTGCTTAGGCCTTGTCTTTTTTTTTTGATCCCTAAAGAGACAATTCTTTCCTTAGGCGTGATCATTGCTTTGTCGGATCTCTTAATGGAGATAGTTGTTTCCTTAAGGGGTGATCATTGATGATTTTACTTGAATAAAATAGGTTGCAAGACCTTGAATGCCATCTTTTGCTGTGTTTTCCTTTAGTGTTGTGCATTTTAAGACTCTCTCTCTCTCTCTCTCTCTCTCTCTCTCTCTCATATTTGTTTTGGATTTGATTAATAATTAAGTCACTTGGGAAATTTATGTTTATTTATCTCTTTTACCTTGAAGAGATCATTCTTATGCATTTGGTGTACTTTGCTATGAGCATGAGCTAGTCTCATACTCCACTAAAGTTTTTCTTGAAATTACCTTAGAATAAAAGGATGATATCCTTGTTTCTCCTCCTTTTTTGAAATTAATATTTTGAGAACAAATAAATTAATCAAGTCAATAACATTCAAGATACACGTCAAAACAAGCTAGTATTTTTTTTAAAAGGTGTTATCCAACCCAATTATTATGTAGTATCACACATATATACTAAAGAGGATAATAATCTTGATTATTTCCTTCTACAAATCCAACCTTTGAAAATAAGGATCCTAATTAAGTCAACCCTATTCAACCTCCATTTCCTTCTTCAATTCTTTACCCAATACAAATAGGTAAGCCATCAATCCTTCAAGATGATGATTGGAGAACCTTGAACTTCACACCCACATTCTATAGTAAAGATAGAAGTCTTGAATTCAAAGACCAACCACATTATTATGACACTTGTATGGATGAATTTTAACCCCATTCTACGTAAAAGAGACCCTTAGATTTCATATATATCAAACCTTCCTAATGGATGTGATATAGAATGTGTAAAACAAAGCTTTGAAATTCATGAGAATCTACATCACATTTTTAAAAGAATATCTATGTTTTTACCCTTCATATTTGTCCAATAAATATATAAATTCCTCTCCTAATTTCTCATCACAATGAGAGAATATTTTTTGTTAGCTTCTTAAAGCCAACTTAATTACTCTTCCTTTGAAAAAAAAGAAAAATTACCAACTAAAAATTAGACAATTCTTCCATTTGTATGCATCATCAAATTCATGGTCATAAGACTAAACAATGTTATTATTTGAAGTATAAAATTCAAGAATACGTTAATTGTCGTATGATTCAAATGACATGTCACAATGAATGACTCACCTTTGTCATGATCATTCTAAATAAAATCTATGATCCTATTATGTTGCTCCTTATTATGTGACATTGCAAGCCTATCCTTTATGGGCTCATTGCCATATAACTATTTCACTCTCATATTTATCCCAAGGACACATTTTCCCCCTTTGTTGACTCATTTCTTTTATAACATGATATCCTTTCTTGCATGCATTTATTTTTTTACATAAATATATTCTCATTTTCAAGAGATTTACATTTGAATCTTAAACCTTAGGCTTACTTGAAATCTCATGTCAATTATAAATGAAATTTTACTTAGGAGCATAATGTGTCATCATTTGTCAAGTATCCCCTTACCTAGCAATGGGGAAGGTGTGTATACTTGATTTTCCTTCTTCTTTTTCTCTTTCTTCCCAATATATCATATATCTCTTGTGCACTATCTTCTTTTATAACATGATGTCCATTCTTTCTTGGATGTGTTGTTTTACACAAGGATCTTCTCTTTTTTCAAGATATTTACATCCCAAATTAAAACCTTGTGCTTGCTTGAAAGTGCATGTCTATTATAAAGAGCTATCACATAAGGTATATAATGGGTTATTTTTTCCCTTGCCTTCTTCCTTTGGGGGAAAGGAATTTTTTCCCAGTCTCTTATTCCTTTGTGAGATGTCACTTTCTATAGGCTATGTTGTCTTAGTTTATCACATTAAATCCATTTTTGCATGGATTTCTTGTTTTACATAAGGATCTTCTCTTTTTCATGAGTTTACATCCTGACTGATAATCTTTTCCTTGCTTACAAAGCGTCTATCTATCCTAAATAAATTTCTTTACTCGGGGGGCCTAAAGTGTGTTATCTATCATCAAGAATCCCATTTTTGCCTAGGAATATGGGGGCTCAAAGGGTGCATTCTTGTTCTCCTCCCTTCTTTGTCCTGAATATTTTATCTTTTGTCAATATCTCCCCTTGAAGGTAGATTTATAGTAGCCAATATATCTTCATTTAAAGGGTCTCTTCCCATTTGCAAATATCCTTTTACAATTACCTATTTTCATGGTCAACAATAGTTTTAACTCTTTGCCAAGGGTATAAGAATAGATTGTTGATTTAAGGATATATTCTATTTGTTGGAAGTAGGTATATTTGTATTTTCCTTGAGATGCCACCATCATTGTATGTTTCCATGATAAGGAGGGGGCATATATATGACCTCTCATGTATTTTATATGCATATTTTTGTTTGATCCCTAAGAATAAAATGATTTCCTTAAGAGTGAATAAATTTTTGGATCCCTATGGAGATAATTATTTCTATAGGACTAATCCCAATAAGCCGCCCATGTGCACAATAGATTATCAAGTCACAACTATGTACAAAGTTTTTCAAGATTCCCCTAGGCACAAACCTTCTCAAGAGACCCCTAACTCCAATATTTTTTAAGGTGGAATTGACTAGCATAATGCAGCTTGCTAGACCATCAATTATCCTTCCCTTTCTCTTTTGGCTAAGTGGAACTAGAATAATAAAACTTGTCATCATTTTCTTCCGGTCTTCTTCTTCTCCCATGAATCACCTAGAATAACACAAATTCCTAGCATTTTGGATGTATGGGCTCTCTCTTTCCCGTCATGCCCTCATAGATATGCTAGTGGGTTATATCATAGAGTCTTGTTGTATCTTTGATGTGTAATATTTCTATTTTCAAGTGAACACTTGTGCTTTTACAATATATTTCTAAGAATGATGCTAGTAGTTGTGACATTTTATTTAGCAAGGTCTCTTGAACTAGTTGACTTGGAGTCTTAGTAAGCTCGAGGATTTTGTTGTTATTTTATGTATCCTTTCATATGTATGTTTGAGTTAGGATCTTTGGTTTGGGGTCTTATTGTTGGAATAATAGAAAGGTGTGTACTAAGAGGGGAGGGTGAATCAGTACCCTTAAAAAATTTCAAACAAATCTTTGTAATCAAATAATGTTATAACTAATTGAGTAGATTGCCTTCACCAAACATGTAATGTTACTACTGAAATATAATGCATGTAATCCAAACAATAAAACATACATGAAACTTAAGTACACATAACACTAGTATTTTGGTATCATAGAAAACCTCTGTTAGAATGTAAAAACTATGATGGGGATGAGACCCACCAAGCTTCAATAATGCAGTAATAAAGTAGCCTATTAGAGCTTACAAATATTGACCACTTCTCGTCACCTTACCCTATTAGGAGCAACAATAAGATCATTTAGATCTACCTCATGTGAGGATTTAGCAACAAAATGTATGTGTGCACTATCTTAAGAGATTTATACAAAGACAGTTAAGTCTACTCTATTAGGAGTTTTTAGGGTTGTTACAATTGTCAAAGAGTAACAAAATGTGTGATGTGAACAAATTACAATATTACTATTGTTAATACAGATGCTTTAAGTACAATGAAATTATCACCTTACTATGATTGATAATACCTTATGTATTGCTCGGTAGCCTTTTCTTTGTTCTATAAAAAGAATGTTTCAATGTAGTACTTGTTCTAAAACCCTTTTCTAGTCTCCTAATGTCCTTAGTATGGTGGCTACTTGATCATTACTTGATCATCATAATATTACAAAATGACTTCTTATACTTATATATATTAAACCTCTTGACCTAATTAGGGTTTTACAATATCTAAGAAAAACTAAGATCAAGGGTGTACAAAATTTACCTTGATCATCTAAACATAGGAGATATAAACAATTAATGTGTGCATCCATAATTAATGTTCTCCTTGATCAATAAAAACTTTTATCCAGCTCAACAAAAATTTCTTACCTAGATTGATGTGCCAAATCAAAATTTTATGTAACCACTGGTTTACTTGGTTAATACTATCTCTCGGTGCTAGGTGTTCCATGTGTATCTCGGTGTAAACTGTGTGCTCAGTGTACACTACTACTTGGTAAGTTTGTTTCTCTGTGATCATTGCACTTGTTTAACTTTGCTCGTGATCAGTGCACTCAATTAACTCTGCACTCGGTGATCATACCGACTGGCTTATCTTTGACTTTGTTACCCAATAGCCCAATTTGAATGCTTGAATACTAATGACAACCTTCAAATCTAATTTGGAGTAACATTATCTTGCTTTGGCATTAGTATAAAAAACTTGTATATGTAGATGTAGTTGTTAGAAATTAATCTTTACTTGCATTATGTAAGTAGGAGATTCCTATGGAATCCCTGCACCTATGTTGTCCTCTTGTGAGGATAATTCATTTTATGTATCTTTTATTATCCCTTGGTTGTATTATTTAATTGGGATAAACCAAGGTATCCCTTAGATTCCTCCTTAAGAGGAAATAACACAAGTGGCACACACTTTATGAAATGTGGCATACATAGATATGGGAGTTACCATGCAACTCCTTTCTCATATCTCTATTAAAGAGATGTCTCTTCTTCTCTCCACAGAATAATGAGGTTTCTTCCTCTTCTCGATTATTGTATGAGCAATTCACTCTCTCTCTCTCCTCTTCTTAGGCTTTTCATGCCTCATTCATAATGTCACAAGGGGTTTTCTTTGCTTTCCCCTTTCAAATATCTTGCCTTCTTGTGTTGAATCTTGGAGCTCTCTCTCTCTGTTTATGGTAATACTTTTTCATGCATTCACTTGCTTAGATTCTTTCCTGGTATTGCTTTTTACACTTATTTCTTTCCATTTCTAACATGGTATCAGAGCCAGGTTTAATCTTTGTTTTTAGTGTTTGCATGAAGGTACGATTCAAAGGAGACTCTTGAGAGAGTGTTTGAAAATATCAAAAAAAATTTGGGTTTGGCTGGTTTACCGCCAAACCCGGTTTATCTATGGATTCATTATTCTGTTTTGTGCAAGTTTCTCGATCTTGGCTCTATACTTGCATGCTATTTCTCTCTGACCATCTGCAGGTTTCTTTATTGATCTAACAAATTTATATTTGTTTTTTTCTAATCATTTTTCTATTCGTTTCGTATCTAGATTGTGCTTGAATCGCCATTGTATGTTTACCTTTATTCACTAATTTTGTTCTATGTGCGAGAGATTTTTCACTGGCACTTCTCTTTATGCATAAATTATGAATTAAAGTTGCGGCTTATTTGGGATTTCTATACATTTTAATGTCAGGGGCCCTTTTCTTTAGAAACTCCATACCTACAAATCTGGGTGGTGCTCAGTATTCATGTTGAGGCCGCAACTTTACTAGCTTGGGTTTGAATGCATTGCATTTTCATTTATAAATTTTCTTGGAATAAAATAATGTAAAGATTATGTATATGCTGCCAAAATCTATATTTCCCTCTAACTGTAGCTTTAAACTCTTAATGTTTTATTTGAGCATTGTATTTACCTTGAATTTGGGGCATCCTTCTTATGTTTACCCGTGAGCTTTATATATTTCCTATGCTAGCTGTCTGTAGAGGGCTTTCTTTCCTCTGTTATGAAAACTTGATCCTGGCCACCATATAATTTTGTGTGCTTTGACTTTGTACAGATGGTTGTGAGTTCCTGTAGGATTTTCAGATATTTCTTTTGTATGCTATGGTTTAATGTTCTCAGACCTTTCTGTGCATAGTGGATTCACCTCTTCATTCTGGTTTTTGAAATTTGGTTTCACTGTGCTATGGAGATGCGCACATTTTATGTTATTCTTCCATATATAAGCCCTAACAACCTGCACTTCTGTGCATTTCTCACTGCAGCTTGTCTGAGATGAAAAACTATATATAGGCCAGATCATCTTCAATGGGAAGAAACACATTTCTAAGAAGATGCTTACTCTACCATACAAGAATGATACAGGAGAACCCTTGAATAAATTAATCAGTAGATATAAATAATAGTAGCAGCATGTAGCATCAATCTGCAAATATGGCTGGCTAACAAGCATACCTATTAGACATGGCTAAAAAATTCAAATTAGGCTTGTAAGGTATGTTATACTTCTTAAATGAACTATTTTTTCACCCCAGCTCTTCGATCTCCATCAATCACGTGTAGGTGGGCTGATCAAATCATTCCTGCTGCCTAACCATTTAGTGTAAGACAAAGTTTTACCTGTTTCTTTGGACATTGATACAGTTATTAAGGAAGACTCTTTTGTATTTCCATCTGTAGTCTTTGTCTCGCCAAGGTAGTCAGACAGAACTCTTATAGGAGTAAAATGATTGGAATTAGTTTTACTACTAACAAACGGGGATTTAGCTATTTTGCTAGGACTTACTAGAGGTGTTGGAGAATAGTTTGGTGTTGCAAATGTCGTAGTGTATGGTGTATTTGGGGATGGAGGAACAACAAATGGTGAAGAAACTCTCTTGGCAGTAGCACCTCTGCTACTCACAGAGGGAGGAATGGGTAAAAATTGATGAGGTTCAGTATGCTTTGTCAAGTCATTGACAATCATCAATACGAGCAATAATATTGTAAGCCAAACTCTCCAACACCCTGGAATAGCTCTCCAAAATAGATTGACCAACATCATGATTATACTGTATCTTGCTCATATCCAAGACAGTCTATGACAGTCCTGAAAATCTCTGCTTCATACTTAACAAAAGGCTTTCAGCCATGTCTGCAAGTAGTTCTCTCTTGTCTGCATCTCCCATCAAATCTTTGACAATACCCCATGAAGATTTTGTGTTTGGACGATTCTCCTTTCCATGCACTGATTGTCTCCCATGAAGTTTCCACCGCCAAACATGGATAGCAGCTTCAATGCGATTGGCAATTTCCAATGTGTGGTGTTCAGATGACAAATCTAGGTAGTCCAACAGATAGTCTAGAGAGAACTGTTCTACAGTTATGTAGCGATATATGATATCTCCAAGACTAGCTCTTCCATTCTTGTGAAGAACTTCCAAATATATGTCAGGAACCTCCATCTCAGACAAAGCATTGCTGTTGATTGCCATTGCAGCTTTAAGAATTTGGTTTGTTGAATCACGTTGATGTTGCAAACATTTCCTTGTGCAACATCTTTGAGAGTCCAGCATTTGATTATCTTACATCTGGTTGTGGCTACCTGCAGTGGTTATCATTTGCAATTATTCTTATTCCCTACGTAGCCCAGCTGGTAGAGTTCTCTTTTTTTAGTTCTAACTGCATTTCCTTTTAATCATTTCAGTATTCTGATCTTTGTGTCTTACTCTTGCAGGCTCTGTCTTTTTTATTCCTAAGCTCTTACAGCTCTTATCCATGTTTAGCGTAACCTGATTCTTCTTTGATTCTCTTAATTATAGTTATTGTTCATTATCTATTATTATAAAGTTTCAGATCGTTCCTTTCTTTTTTTGCAGCTCTATTATTAGTGGAGTTCTAAATTATTAGATTCCTTCCCTTATTTCTTATTTAACAATTTTGTTCAAAATTTTAAACGTTAAAACAAAAGTTTAAACATTGCAATTATTATCATTTTTATTCTCTAAGTTTTTTTTTCAAAATTGAAGTTTAATCTTTAATATTAATTTAATTCTTTAACAAAAAAGTTAAACGACTATACATTTTATTTCACTTAATTTTTTCTAAATTGGTCTTAAACCCACTTCCAGTTTATCATTATAAACTTAGTATTATAGCTAACTTGTTATTTTATTGAAAATAAATTTTGTTTCATCCATTTAACAAAAAAATAATTTTTTTCTTAAAT
Organism: Thuja plicata; assembly: GCA_018584345.1. Taxonomy (NCBI): domain Eukaryota; kingdom Viridiplantae; phylum Streptophyta; class Pinopsida; order Cupressales; family Cupressaceae; genus Thuja; species Thuja plicata. The sequence continues at coordinate 3,556,514 of MU224422.1, forward strand.
CTAAATATTCTTGCAGTTCGGTGTTTACTATTTGTGTTAAATTGGTTTTTAAGATTCCTTTTTGTGTACTTCAACTTGTATTTCAAGTTTTTTTACCTCATTATGTCATCATTAATTCCTGAAATCAAATTAAATAATTCTAATTATTATCCTATGATGGTTGCTATGGTGTATTCGTAATTTTTTAATACATTTTGTAGTCAATTTCAAAAAAATTTCCTATCCATGACTCAAAGCCTTTTTTAAATTTCAATCATTGGGTTTCTAACCTTCATTTCGATTATTATTCCTAGAGGAAAGGAGATTATGTTCAT
>MU224422.1:3558333-3614049 GCA_018584345.1 Thuja plicata
TGTTGTCCTCTTGTGAGGATAATTCATTTTATGTATCTTTTATTATCCCTTGGTTGTATTATTTAATTGGGATAAACCAAGGTATCCCTTAGATTCCTCCTTAAGAGGAAATAACACAAGTGGCACATACTTTATGAAATGTGGCATACATAGATATGGGAGTTACCATGCAACTCCTTTCTCACATCTCTATTAAAGAGATGTCTCTGCTTCTCTCCGTAGAATAATGAGGTTTCTTCCTCTTCTCGATTATTGTATGAGCAATTCGCTCTCTCTCTCTCCTCTTCTTAGGCTTTTCATGCCTCATTCATAATGTCACAAGGGGTTTTCTTTTCTTTCCCCTTTCAAATATCTTGCCTTCTTGTGTTGAATCTTGGAGCTCTCTCTCTCTCTATTTATGGTAATACTTTTTCATGCATTCACTTGCTTAGATTCTTTCCTGGTATTGCTTTTTACACTTAATTCTTTCCATTTCTAACAGTAGTGTACACAAAAACTTATACGTAGTGATTATACATAGTGACTCCCCCTTTGTACATGCTCGATATATACATATGTTTCCACCTTTTTTGAAATTAATGACAAAAAGAGATAACTTCCAACTTGTCAAAATTGTTGGGATGGGTCTTCTGGAGATTTTCCAATAATTACTCTCATTCCTCTTTTATGTGTTTGAAGGTTAACTACTCTTGGTTCAGTTGAGCTTGCATATCATATATGTTTTCTGTAATTGATAGCTTTGGGGTGGCAATCAAATTCTTTACCAGTGTCACATGATTTTTCATCAATACTAAATGTGGTAGTAACATAGCCTGAAGCTCGGTTACATGATCTCTTATCTTGTCCTCTTCCTTCTTCAAATAAAGTCTCAACCTCTGTGTTTGTAAAACCCCTTTGTAATGTATTTAAAATGCATGTTTCTCGGTTGATAGACTATTTGCAGTATCATTTAGATCATCATCTAATTTCTCTAACTTTTCACTAAGCTTGGTAGTGAAGTGATCTAATTTTCATAACTTCTGCATAATTGTAAGAGCTTGAGTAATAACATTTTCTTATCTTGTTACAAATTCTTAGTGTTACCTTATTTACTACCACTGCTTGGCTAATCTTCTCAGTAACCTTGTACTGGATCTTCTTTTCTACTCTCTATTCTAACTTATACTTGACATCAATATCTGGTCCATTTATTGCCTTGGTGAGCAGTGCAAGTTGATCAATGATGGGTGAAGATTCAATTATATTCACATCAGGAAGAACTTTTTGTAAGATCTCATTTATAGTCTCTAGCACCTGTGCATTCTTATGTTCTAGCCTCAACTTGTCTTGAGCTACTTTTCGGGTGCAGAATTCACCATATTTCTTGAGTGATTCATGATCAAGTGACCTTGGGTCACATTCAAAGATGTCAATAATTTCATCTAGTGTGACCGTATCCTTTCTCCCTTTCTTCTTCTTCTTTTTATTCTTCCCTTGTACACTTGATGTAGGAGATAATGTTAGAGATAATTTAGCCTTTTGCTCAGTTTCTTTCTTTGGTGGCCCGGTAGGTGTGATGACTTGAGAAGGTGCCTTGGTAGCTAACTTGGTATCAGTGGTAAAGGTGTCTACCCTAATTTCTATGTTACCTTCACCTTTATCTACCACATCAGTGGTATCTTTAGGTGCATCACCTTGTGTTGTTGCTCCACTATGCTTAGTCTATTTACATTTTTCTTCACCCTTGTCTTCATTTGTATCTGTGACCTTCTTCGGTGTCTTAATTTGTGCTACACTTTCAATATCAATTGCTTGCACCAATATAGGAAAATTACCTGCTACCAATTCTTGGCTGATCTTGGTTGCTCCGATTATAATTTCATCTTCCTTCACTTTGTCATCAGGATCACCTTGAGTTAAATCTTCTATTGTGATCTCTGCATGACCTAGATTAGTTAATACTTTAGGAATACTGTCCAATACATTATAGGCAGTTGCATCATCAATATTTATTCTCTTTGTACTCAGTTGATGTCCCTCGGTATTAACTATAGATGTAGTGTCCTCTGTTTTCTCTGTTGGACATAGAATTTTTTTCCAAATCATTGTGCTCTCTTCATCAACTTCCTTTAAATTCCCTTGAAGTATATTCAATTTTATTTATTTATTGGGTGATTTATTTGCATACTATTGCATGATGTCATCAATCTATTTCACTATACAATTAGCCTTAAGTAGAGTGAGAACTGCCTCTCTCATCTGTTTCTCTGTGTTAAGTTCATAAGTCCATTTGGCTAATACTTTATCATATAAATCTTTTGGAATTTATGTAGAAAATTCTACAAGGACCTTTTTGATAGTAATCATCATACCTATGATAGCTTCTTCAAGTTTATCTTGATTCTTGGTAGTCAAATTTGCATAAGTATGGCTCTTTGGATGTCCTAACCTTCTGATTGTCCTGATTGCTTCTGCAATTACATCAATAGTTTGTTGTACTTTGTTCTTCAAAACCTTAAATTGATCAATTTAATCATCAAAATCATCCTTATCATCTTTATTTCTTACATACTTCCTTCTTTTTCTCGATGCTACAGTCCAAGGGGTATTCTTTGGCTTCCTTATCTGATATGTATACTTTGGTGATGGTCTTGTTATTTTTTCAACTCCTTTCATCAAAGGTGGTGAATCTAGTGTCTCCGATCTTGTTCTTTTCCTTGGTGGAGACTCAGTCTTTATGAATTTTCCCTTCATGGCCTTAGGTTCCTCTTCTTGTACTTTATCTGAATAGAATGGCATTGACATCTTGATCTTGTTCATCATCTTCATCAACTATTTTCTTTTAATCCTCAGTATCATTAACTAATTTGTCCAGTTCTTCATCAGTGATAGAAATTTTTTGTGTCAATGTCTTAACAATCTTAGTCTTCTTTCTACCCATCTTTTCAACTTGTATTCCAATAAATATTCTTGTCTTATCTTCTTCAAATTTTCCAAATCTCATGGCAGATTTTTCAACTGGTTCATGAAGTAACTTATCTATAGCCTCAGAAGCTAAATCGATGTCAAGTTTATAATCCATCAGATGTAGACATGTTGTCCTTGGTTGTACTGATTTCATAAGTGTTTTGTCTATGTCAACTACACAATAGATGTCATCTTTATACTTTTTGATCAACTACATTGGTATCCTTCTTCTTTTCTCCATTCTCACTTTAAACTTTGAAAAATAGTCATTCATAATGGGTTCAAAGTTTCAATTATGATGGGGGAAGATTCAATTATGTTCACATCAGGAAGAACTTATTGTAAGATCTCCTTTGCAGCCTCTAGCACCTATGCATTCTTATGTTCTAGCCTCAACTTGTCTTGAGTTACTTTTTGGGTGCACAATTCACCATATTTCTTGAGTGATTCATGATCAAGTGACCTTGGGTCACATTCAGAGATGTCAATAATTTCAACTAGTGTGATCGTATCCTTTCTCCCTTTCTTCTTCTTCTTTTTATTCTTCCCTTATACACTTGATGTAGGAGATAATGTTAGAGATAATTGAGCCTTTTGCTTAGTTTCTTTCTTTGGTGGCCTAGTAGGTGTGATGACTTGAGAAGGTGCCTTGGTAGCTGACCTAGTATCAGTTGTAGAGGTGTCTACCATAATTTCTATGTTACCTTTACCTTTATCTACCACATCAGTGGTATCTTTAGATGCATCACCTTGTGTTGTTGCTCCACTATGCTCAGTCTATTTACCTTTTTCTTCACCCTTGTCTTCATTTGTATCTGTGACCTCGGGTGTCCTTGTTTGTGCTGCACTTTCAATATCAATTGCTTGTACCAATATAGGCAAATTACCTACTAGCAATTCTTGGTCGATCTTGGTTGCTCCGATTATAATTTCATCTTCCTTCGCTTTGTCATCAGGATCACCTTGAGTTAAATCTTCTATTGTGATCTTTGCATGACCTAGATTAGTTAAAACTTTAGGAATACTGTCCAATACATTATAGGCAGTTGCATCATTAATATTTATTATCTTGGTACTTGGCTGATGTCCCTCGGTATCAACTGTAGATGTAGTGTCCTATGTTTTCTCTGTTGGACATAGAATTTATTTCCAAATCATGGTGCTCTCTTCATCAACTTCCTTTAAATTCCCTTGAAGTATATTCAGTTTTATTTATTTATTGGGTGATTTATTTGCATACTATTGCATGATGTCATCAATCTATTCCACTGTACAATTAGCCTTAAGTAGAGTGAGAACTGCCTCTCTCATCTATTTCTCTGTGTTAAGTTCATAAGTCCATTTGGCTAATACTTTATCATATAACTCTTGTGGAATTTATGTAGAAAATTCTACAGGGACCTTTTTGACAGTAATCATCATACCTATGATAGCTTCTTCAAGTTTATCCTGATTCTCAGTAGTCAAATTTGCATAAGTATGGATCTTTGGATGTCCTAACCTTCTGATTGTCCTGATTGCTTCTGCAATTACATCAATAGTTTGTTGTACTTTGTTCTTCAAAACCTTAAATTGATCAATTTTATCATCAGAATCATCCTTATCATCTTTATTTCTTACATACTTCCTTCTTTTTCTTGATGCTGCAGTTCCAGGGGTATTCTTTGGCTTCCTTATCTGATATGTATACTTTGGTGATGGTCTTGTTATTTGTTCAACTCCTTTCATCAAAGGTGGTGAATCTAGTGTCTCCGATATTGTTCTTGTCCTTGGTGGAGTCTCAGTCTTTATGAATTTTCCCTTCTTGGCCTTAGGTGCCTCTTCTTGTACTTTCTCTGACTTGAATGGCATTGACATCTTGATCTTGTTCATCATCTTCATCGACTATTTCCTTTTAATCCTCAGTATCATCAACTAATTTGTCCAGTTCTTCATTAGTGATAGAAAATTTTTGTGTCAATGTCTTAACAATCTTAGTCTTCTTTCTACCCATCTTTTCAACTTGTATTCCAATAGATATTCTTGTCTTATCTTCTTGAAATTTTGCAAATTTCATGGCAGATTTTTCAACTGGTTCATGTAGTAACTTTTCTATAGCCTCAGAAGCTAAATAAATGTCAAGTTTATAATCCATCAGACGTAGACATGTTGTCCTTGGTTGTACTACTTTGATAAGTGTTCTTTCTGTGTCAACTACACAATAGATGTCATCTTTATACTTTTTGACCAACTACATTGGTATCCTTTTTACTTTCTCCATTCTCACTTTGAACTTTGAAAAATAGTCATTCATAATGGGTTCAAAGTTTGTGCCTAAAGTTGCAATGAATTCACCAATTTGCAGTCTGATCAGTGGGTTTGTCTTCTGTTTCACATTACTGATTGAGGGGAAGATGTTTTGTAGATAGGAAAATGTACATAGTAGTAGAGAACCATACTTACATGTATAGATCTTGTTGATCAGATTATTCTCATATTTTCTTCTAGTTGCCTTTGCAACAGCTTGGCTAGGTCAATTTGCAAACCCTTCTTGACAATCTTATATGAAATATTAACAGCTCCATGTGCAACACTATTAGGTTTTCTTGACTGGAAGATTTTGTATGCAATAACATATGCACCAATCCTTCGCTCAAGATCGCTGATGGTGTTGATCCTTAAACCTCTACCATCCCACTCAGCTCATTTAAGCTTTTTGAATTTTGTTCTGGGTGAGGGCCATAGGGATTTTGTTTTATCTATTGTAGGATACGGAGTTACTACATGTATCAAATATTTTCTTATCTTCTTTGATTCATCTAGCCAAAACTTTCCATCATGTACTCGACTCAATACAATGCATACCCATTCTATTTTGAACTGCTTCAAGAAATGTAAGGCATTGGTTAACCCTTTCACTTCCAGGCATTTATGATCATCTTTCAGTTTCCCATCTATGCAAAATGTCTGATATGTCAATATTAGCTCGAAATCTCCTATCTCACTCATCTTTCAGTGAATGTGTGCCCTTATATCATCAATCAGTAGAACCCTAGGAGGCATCATAGAGAACACAACTTTGTCACTGGGTTGAGCTGCAACCTATGGATGTATCTTGTAATGTGGTTCTGTGTATTTTGAATTCTTAAAAAGATTCACCTTTTTGCTTTTATTCATCTTTGCCTTCATGGTTCGTGATGAGGATGCCATTGATTTCAAATTAGTGCTTCCCACGAAAGAACTCAAATAACTTGGTAAGTGCAAAAACTTACTTGTTCTAACCTTTAACTACTCAAAATGTGCTTTAATCTCTATAAAAAATTTTGAAATGCTCTTCTATGAATTCAATTTCAATTTCTCTTCTATGTTGTATGATTGTTGAGTGAACAAATGAGTTTACTACAGTTGAATTTATTCAAAATGCTTTCAGTTAGCACAAAAAATGAATGTCAAAAACCACTCGGTAGACAAACAAATCACTTGGTTAATAGTAAGGATATCTTAGCTCGATGAGTAAAAAAAATGCTTGGTTACCTTAACAACTTAGTTGTCTCTCACATGTTCACCGACTAGATTTACTAGCTTGGTATAGATTAACAGACTCAACTAGATCAAAGTAATAAAAAATATAAAACAATAGTGCATCTTATTTCATGCTAATTTGGCATTTTTACAATCGATATAGGAACTGATGTAAGATATAGCTTTGCAAAACATAGTTCCACACCTGCTTTTATTTCTTAGGTGGAGGTGGTGGAATCATCTAATCCATTGGACGAGGTGTTACTGACTGTTGTACTTGGTCCAGCATTATCATTTGATTCTCTCGTCCACATTTTATTTCTGATTATCATGATTTCTTTGATTGTATTACCATTTACAAAATTATTTATTCAGTTTACACAATCTTTGCTTAAGTGACCAACCTTCTGACAGTGTGAGCATACCGTGCCAGAGTTTGACCAATTTCTAGACTTAGTTCTCCATTGTCTCCTCTAGTTAGCTTCAATATGTCCATATTTACCACATGTTTTGCAACTTCCCCAAGTGTTATAATCCCAAGCATAATCATTACCTTGTCTTCTGGGTTGATTTACCTTTTCTTGTCCTTTAGGTTTCCATATTTTGTTCATATTGGTCCTGCATACTTATAATGTATGACCATAAATGCTGCAAGTGTGACACTATTTATCCAGTTAGGGTTTCTTATGTGGTTTTTTCAACTTAGATCTACATTAATGTGCTTGGTGTCTATGCTTATTACATTTATAGAAATTACCATTGAATTTAGGAGAGTTTCTAGAAATACCTTTTGCTTTGCTCCTGCAAACATTTGATCTATGGCCTGGTTTTCCATAATAATTGAATGATGGTTTGTTAGGCTTAGGATTTGAATAGAAATTCTTCTTTTTAGCTTGATTTTATGATTCTCCTTGCTCAGTATACCCTAATCGGGTATTGTTTTCTAGTCTTCTGTGATTGTTCAGAAATTCATCGCTTCTCTTAATATTGTCTTCATATCTCTTAATCACCTCATTATGTTGTTGTAGAATCTTCAATTCATTTCTTAGTTTTTCATTCTCTTCTTTCAGTATACCAATGTCTTCCAATTTTCTAGTGAGTTCAATATTCAGTCCATTGGACTCATGGCTCATAGAAATCATTTCGTTGGTGATCTAAAAGTAATGTTTAGTAAGTCTCATTATCTCAGATTTCTTTTCTTGTAACTTTTCAGTCATTTGTCTTCTTTCATCAACAAGCATGTTTCTATCTTCTTCATCTTTCTTAGTATCATTCTATTAGGAACCTATGTTTTCCTTTTTTTTATTTTGTTAGTGTAGTTTTGTTCGATGCATATGCTTTGTAAGTCATCCCGTGAGTATATTTTATTATCCCACATGCATAGGTAGTATTACTTTTCTAGATTGTACTTAGTATATAAGTGTGTGTTGAGGCCTTTGTTGGGTATCGATGAATTTATTGTATTGAGCTTGCTCAAAGGAGGTTACACCCTCGAAGTGGCCTGCGATCAATAGATTCACTATGAGTTCTACTATTGCACTATATTCTATTATTTCATGCATTTTCACCATATTGCTTTAGGAGGTTCATCTCATTTGGTATCAGAGCACTTTCTTGGGCTCACTGGGTGGAAATTACATGAAAACAATTTTCCGTCGTGGCCTTCAGGTTCCTTTTTTGCATTGAAGTTCATTTCAATTCTAGTATTTCTTGTTATTGCAATATACTTCTTTTCGGTAATTCAATATTTGAGTGATTTTCCCTGATTCGATTGAGTCCATTTTTTAGCCATAGCTACCTTGCTTTCTTCTTGTTTCATCTCAAAGTTCCTCAGAAGCCCTGAAATGTCATTTTGCATACTTCCTTCCTTGAAGACCATACCCCAAATTCTACATATGAAAGCCCTAAATCCCTCATTTAGCTAATTTTAGGGTTTGCCCTAACTTTTTTGCTTCTCATCCAATCACCACCAAATCGGGCCACTAGGTTCAATTCCTAATTCTGCTCCCTTGTCCCTCTTGGACTGCTCATCTCATTTCACTTCCCCAACCCTGAAACCCTCATTTTTATTTTTCCCTTTTCATCAAAAAGTGTCCAACCACTTGTCAAACATCATTTTACCATCTAAGTTTTGCCCAAATCCAAGTTTTCCCTAACTGAAAAGGTTTCTATTTCTCGTTGTCTACCCATTTCCAAAGAATTTTTTTTTTCTTTATGGTTGTTACACGTACAGTAGAAAAAATCATGGAGGAGGAAATTGTATCCCTCAAAACCAAACTTCAAGATCTGGATGACAAATTTCTTGGTCTCACTCTTCAGCATTTAGCCATGAATCGAAACCATTCTAGAGACACTGGGTTCTCTTCTGGCAATTTTTGTGGACCAAAGCTTGATTTTCCTCACTTCGATGGTGCTGATCTGACTGGATGGATTTACAAGGCAGATTTGTATTTCAGCTTGCATAATACTTTAGATAACAATAAAGTCTCACTTGCATTTTTTCATTTGGAACATGAAGCTCTTCAATGGTTCTGTTGGTACATCAAGGCTAATGTAGACCCAACATGGACATAATTGTGCACACTCCTTTTGGAGCACTTTGGCCCTAGTGCTTTTGATGACTTCACAAGAGAACTCACTAAACTGCGCCAAATAGGCACTGTAAGAGAATACCAAACAGAGTTTGAAAAATTAGCTATTCACACCGAGGGATTGTCTGATGAATTCTTTTGTAGTTGTTTTGTCAGTGGTCTGAAGGATGCACTTCACTCTGAAGTAAAAAATTTCTAACCCACTACAATGATAGAAGCCCTTGGGTTGGCTAAGTTAGTAGAGGACAAGATTAGTGCTCTACAATGTTCTAGATCCAATTTTGTTCCACTCAGAAATATGGGTTCTCACAACCCTCAAGTCACGCCAGCTCCCAGAACTACTCCTATTAAGCACTTGTCTGAAACAAAGATGCGGGCCAGGCAAGAAAAAGGGATTTTTTATAATTGTGATGAGAAACGGTCCCGGGGCCATAGATCTGTTTAGGAAAATCTCTATCTCTTGGATGTGGATTCTCCACCTGAACTGGAAGAATATTTAGATGCTCACAAAATAGTGGATGATGAGGTTGAGCCTGAACCTCCTTCGATAGAAGCTCAACCAAAGATTTATATCCATGCTTTGGTAGGAGTCACTACTCCCCAAACCATGCAGGTCCAGGGTTTCTTCAAGAAGATCCCTCTTAATATACTCATTGACTCTGGTAGCACTCATAACTTCATTGACCCCCGAGTAGCCAAATAGGTTGATTGCTTTGTCCATCCCTGCTCTAGCTTTAAAGTCATCATTGCCAATGGAGGCACTTTAGCTTGCAAAGGGAAATGTCCCAATGTGCATCTCTCTATTGGAGATTATAACCTATGCTGTGACATGTTTTCCTTTCCCTTAGGTGGATGTGATGTGGTTTTGGGCACCCAATGGTTACTCACTCTTGGCCCCATTCTATGGGATTTTGCTAAACTTTGGATGCAATTTTTAGCCAATGGGAAACAACATACTTTGAAAGGCTTACAACCAGGGTCTCTCAACATCATCAGTTCGCATGGTATGGAAAAAATTATTAAGAATAATTCACATGGTGTCATTGCTGAGCTCCATTCCATTGAGATGCAGCCATCAGCGGTCTCTAGTACTCCTGCAGATCTACAACAAATTTTGGATAAGTATTTAGGTGTATTTGTTGAATCTATGGGATTTCCCCCTTCTTACCCAGAGGACCACCATATTCAGCTACTTCCTAGTAGTGTTCCACCCAACATCAGGCCCTACCGCTACCCATTTCATCAGAAGACCAAAATTTAGATGCTCGTTTGTGACTTACTAAAGAAAGGATTTTATTCACCCTAGTACCAATTCCTTTTCTTCTCCAGTTCTGCTTGTTCACAAAAAGGATGGGTCATGGTGACTCTGCATTGATTTTTGAGCACTTAATCATCTCACCATAAAGTATAAATTTCCCATTCTGGTTGTTGATGAACTTCTTGATGAGCTTCATGGCACTCATTTTTTCTCCAAGTTGGATCTTCGTTCTGGGTATCATCAAATTAGGGTTAATGAGGAGGATATACCTAAAATAGCCTTCCAGACACATGATGGTCACTATGAATTTTTAGTCATGCCCTTTGGCCTCACTAATGCTCCTTCAACATTTTAGGCAGTGATGAATAAAATATTTTGGCCATACCTTCGAAAATTCATTCTACTCTTCTTCGATGATATCTTCATATATAGAAAAACCTGGGCTAAGCACCTCCATCATCCAGAGTTGGTAATGTAATTTCTCTCTGATCATCAACTCTGTGCAAAATAGTCTAAATGTGTGTTTAGCTAGGAGCAAGTGGAGTATCTTGGGCATATTGTTGCACACCAAGGGGTTTGGGTGGATCCTACAAAAAATAGATGCCATGAAAAATTGGCCACATCCTAAAACTCTTAAGAGCCTTTGGGGTTTTCACAGACTGACTAGCTATTGCCACAAGTTTGTCAAGAATTATGGGAAGATTACAGCACCATTGACAGCTATGTTAAAAAAGGATGCTTTTACCTGGACCCATGTTGCTAAGAATGTGTTTGAATAACTGAAACAAGCTGTGTGCAATACACTTGTTCTTGCTATGCTAGATTTTTCCAAGCCCTTCACTATTGAGAGTGATGCCTGCGGAAATGGACTAGGTGTTGTTCTCCTTCAAGATGACCATCCTATTGCATTCACTAAAAAGCCATTTCTGGTAAGAATATAGCCCTATCTACTTATGAAAAATAAATGATGGCTATTTTGCATGCTATACAGAAGTGGTGGCCATACCTCCTAGGGAGTCATTTTTGCATCAAGACCGATCACCAAAGTCTGAAATACTTCCTAGAACAATGGGTGTTCTCTCCTACACAATAGAAATGGGTCAGCAAACTCATGGGGTATGATTATAAGATCACGTACAAGAAGGGTAAGGACAATATTGTGGCAGATGCTCTTTCTCACACATTTGATGATTAAGCTTTAGTTTTATCTATTTCTATGCCAATTCCCAATTGGTTATCATCTATTTAGTAGGGCTATGTCAATGACTCTTCTTTATCTCACATCATTCACTAGTTGGCCAATAATCCTTCTACTGTACCGCATTACTCTTGGGATGGTGCTTCGCTCTGATACAAGGGCCTTCTAGTGCTTCCTCAAAATCCAAATCTACAATAGGCTATTTTTTATGAACTCCATGATTCTCCTTTGGTAGGGCACTCAGGATTCCTCAAAACTTATGAGCAGGCAAGGCAAAACTTCTTTTTGAAAGGAATGAAACAAATGATTCAATAGATGGTGGTTGAATGTGATACTTGCCAATGCCACAAGGGTGAAATGACCCTCCTTCCTAGCTTGCTGGAACCCTTGCCCATCCCTACATGGATTTGGACTAAAATTTCTATGATTTTCATTGATGGGCTTCCGGAATTAGGCGGAAAGATAGTGATCTTGGTTGTGGTTGATCATCTATCTAAATATAGTCATTTTTGTTCCCTCAGCCACTCCTGTATTGCCTCCTCAGTTGCACAAATATTCATGGACCACATCTTCCATCTTCATGGCCTCCCTTCTTCCATTGTCTCAGATCGTGATGCAACTTTTACCATTCATTTTTGGACTGAACTGTCTCAGCAAAATGGCACCAAACTAAAGATGAGTTTGGGCTATCACCCACAAATCAATGGTCAGACCAAAATTGTCAACAAATGCTTGGAAACTTATCTTCAGTGATTCACTTCTGAACAACAACATTAGTGGTCCAAGTGGCTTCCTTTAGCTAAATGGTGGTACAATACCTCTTACCACACTACATCTAAAATGACTCCATATGAAGTAGTCTATGGTCAGGTACCTCCAGTGCTCCTTCCCTACACTCCTAGCATCTCACCAGTCCAGGCAGTTGACATAGTTCTCCACAGAAGGGATCAGATTCTTTGCACCTTACAGGATAATCTTCACATGGCCCAAAATCAAATGAAACAACAAGCAGATCAAAACCATTCTGAGCTCTCATTTCAAGTTGGGGGTATGGTTTTTCTTTGTCTACAGCCATAGAAGAAATCCTCCCTAAAGCTTAAAGGGCATCATAAGATGGCCCCAAAATTTTATGAGCCATATAATATTCTGCAGAAGATTGGTTTAGTTGCTTATAAACTAGAACTTCCTCCTTCTTGCATTCATCTAGTATTTCACATTTCTTGTCTCAAGCAAGTTCTTGGTACCAACATCAGAGCACAAACTGCTCTCCCTAAAATGAATAAAGAAGGATCCATTATCTTGGAGCCTGAGGCAATCTTTGACCGGTGCACTCCTCAACTTCACTCTCGCTCCATCTCTGAGGTCTTGATTCAGTGGCACAGAATGCAACTAGAGGATGCTACATGGGAACCCGTTCTTTAGATTCAGCAACAATTTCCACACCTTAAGCTTTGAGGACAAATCCTTTTTCTAAGGGAGAGAGGATGTTAGGAACCTGTGTGTTCTTTCTATTTATTTTTCTAGTGTAGTGTTGTTGGATGCATATGCTTTGTAAGTCATCTTGTGAGTATATTTTATTATCTCACATGCATAGTGTTGATGGGGATTTGATGTCCGGGTCTGCCAACAGTCATAAGTTGTCACCGGGTACCGGGGTACTAGCCAGCTCTGCCTGCGAAAGGTTATCCAGGGAAGTGAGATTCCCCAGGCCTCCAAGCACCTGGGTGTAAGGTCACAATGGTGCAGGGCTTAGTTGGGGGATGTGAATATTTTCAAGGGGGATAACTAGTTTCTTCAACTCATTCTCTCTAAAGATTTAGTAGGGTGGGTTTCCTTCAAGCATTCTACACTTAGTAAATAAATTGAAAAATATCCTGTAGGGTTAGAAATATTCCATCTACTTATAGTTATTTTTAAACATTCCATACATCAATAGTGCTTTGATATACTATACTAAATACCAAAGAAATACATAACCATTAGTTCATATTTGATTAGTAGCAAGGGAAAGGAGGTCGTTAATCTACTTAAAGTATCAAAACAAAAGAAATGAAGAACATTTGAACACAAAATACCATTAACTTGGAAGACTAGGTGCCAACAACATCATTGAAAGAACCATCTCTTCATCATTAATATTTCTTCTAGCAAGCACTGGTGCGTGATACAATGGTGGCTCCAAGTGAGCATCTAACTATTGAAAGCATAAAGAGACCAATGAGCCTTGAGCTCTGCAAATGAAAATACTGCTTCTCTATTATTATGGACTGCAAAATTATCAATTTCGCCGACCCCTGGAAAATGGATGGACTTACTATTTATACATATTTACATCTAACCCTAACCCTAATTTACATTACACTATACAATAGAATACATTATCTGGGGGCCGGTACTACCTGTGCCACCCTACAAAAGGCCTTGAGACGGAATAGGCTTGTCATGTCAGAAGAAAAGACAAGAAGATAGAATGGAAGAATCAGTCCTTGAGAAGAGAGCCAAGGGAGAGAAGAGAGAAATATAATTCCCTAGCGATTAAGGCTACATGCCTCATAAATAGGAAATGCAGTGCCTTGTCTCTGATGTGCCAGGTGTACATCTGAAGCGGCACCTTGAGAAGACCATGTGTCAGAAAACCAACTGTTGATCTGACATTCTTTGATGTAGCCAAATGCCTTCTGAAAGTCTTCAACAACCTTTATTAACTACTTGAAAATGACCGGTCAGACTTAGGGACCAGGACACAGATCACTCGAAAGGTTACAAAATTTAGGATTTGAGATTTCGGGATCCAGGAACTTATATTCTGAAAGAATAAAGGATACTAAATGTTTAAATTTTCTCTAGCCCTAGATAAACTTTATTGTTGTTTATTGTCGTTGAAGGTTTGGATAAGGTGGGAGATTCCATCCTCATCAATTTCTCTAAGGCCAGACCATTGGTACTTAGCCACTTTAATTTGTTCCCCTAGCTCTGGAACACTATCACTAAATTCAGCGGCCATTTTTGCTGCATCATGACCACTAACGATCATGCAAGTTAGCCCTGTCATTTGAGTCCCATCTAGTCCCTCTAGGGATTGATATTTGGACTCCATCAATTCATCAAACTTCCCTAAAATGTATTCCTCTGGAGTGCATGTGTCAGTGCTAAATGCGTCAGCTCTGGAGACCTTCGCGACAAATGCCTTGTACATATTTGAAGAATACTGCACTGTGTTGACTTTATCGTGTAGAGCCCCTACCAGTTGCTTGAGCACCTCCAATGTGAGGTCAAGTTTGGAGTGTTGGGTCTTCACAAAGTCAAATGATTCTTCTCCTAAAATCCCAGATTTGGAGACCATCTCTTCCCCAACGCAGAGGAGTTCCTCTAGTTATACCTTCCAAGCCTCATAGTTTTCCATGTCACCCTCCCATATGTTGAGGGTAGTATCTACCTAATGGAGAATGTGTCATGTAACATATAGATCTGGGAGGGTGGACATTAGGAAACCCTGGGTGTTTCCTACTTGCAAAGTGACCCACTCATCGACCGCTTGGGCCTTCTTCTTCATTGCTCGCAGGGAGTCAATGTTGCTCTGTGGTAATGGCACATCAGATGTGGAGGCCTCTAGAGGAATGACACTAATAGGCTGGGCCAAATTAGTAAGCAACCCCATGAGGTTTTCTGTCTTTTCCTTTTCTACTTTGAGCCTTTGGGCCTCCTTTTCGTATCGGGCCTCCACCGCTATAGCCGCTTCTTTTAACAGGTTTACTTTTCCCTATTTTCCTCTCTTCCCTAGTGATATCTCTGTGATATAATAAGCTCTGGCCTTGGCTGTCACCTCATTAGCATCTGGGGGAGGTGTTGCAACAATGGAAACTATTTCTCCTCCCGGCCTAGTTCAAAGAGTATGAACCGTTTGGGCTTTCTTGGCCTTTTGTGGGCCTTGGACCTGAGCCATCATTTCAACTAGAGAGAGGTGAGATTTTGGGGTGGACAGGGCCTCTCTCTTCTTGCTCTCCACTAACCACTATGGTGGTAGGGGTGGCTTGTTCACCAAATTCTATTCTTTAAGTTCTTCCCTGGTGCCCTGTAGTTGTTCCTCCTCAGTGGTGTGGGTCTCACCCGCCCCTCTTTCCTTATCTTGGGCTTCATCAGGAACATTCCCCCTGGCGACATTTATTTCCTCAGCCTTGTCCTCTACATCTTTAGCTTTGTCTGGACCTTCATCAGCTATCCCAAGGGTTTCCTCCTCTCATTGTTCTTGCTCTTTGTCCTCGGTCACCGAGATCTCTTCTTCTTCTGATACATCCTTTGGAAATAGGGGAGGTTCCGGGCCAAGATTTAGCATTTGTGCCGCAGTTATTACTTGCCAAAAGGTTGCTCTAGGGAGTGGCACTTTGAAAATGGTGGCTGAGGTTATGGATGCTCCATAGGTCTGGTTCCCTCAGTAGATGTCACTTGTTCACTCTATTTTTGTTTGTCCATCCCTGTATCCTGCATCTCCAGAACTTTGAAGATGGTTTCCTTCTCTATTTCTTTTTCTTCTTCCATTTGCTGCTACTCCTGCATAGTTATTTGTTCCTTAGCTTCTTCTTGTGTTGGGACCTTCACCTCTATTCACTCAATGTCCCTTTGAAGGTTACCAAATTCATCAGTTGTAAAAACATCATCAAACTCATCCTGCGGGAGAGGGTTGGCCAGGACATCGATAGGCTCTGATTCCTTTTTCGACTCTGGGGAGTCAGAAGAAAGGATTTCAACTTGTGGAGTCTTGGGCATCCCCAACTATGGCTCCTTTTTGGGCTTTGGGTCAATCCTCCTCTTTCTTTGGGTAATCATGGGTGGCCCTGCATCCCTTACTACTGCTTTCTCCGCCGGATCCACTCCTGTTGCCTTAACCATCAAGGCTGCTAGTGAAGGGGAGGATGGAGGATGAATTGGTCTGGCCATAAGCACCAGAGTGGCTAGTCACATGAGTCGATTCTCCCTCATTTATTGGGAGGCTTTTAATAACTGCTTTATCTTCTCCTTTAATATGGAGACTTCTCCTGAGGCTGGGGTCACTACTACTCCTTTTCTTTTATTCGCTCCCTGTGAAGAAGGCTCTGCCCCCGGGGTTAACTTTGGTATAGGCTAGGCCGCCCGACAAGTACTCCTGGGGCACACCTTTTTGAAATGAAAGTGGCTTCACTCAACTATGTGGTGAGTGAACTTCTTAATTGTGGGCCCTTCCTGGGCATCCCAATTCACTGGCGGAAGGGCCAATTTATCGATCCCCTTTGCTTTGTACTGGAGATCCTCCATGGAACCAGTGTCTAAGAAGTCTTCCAGGAACTTCCAGAGCTTTAGTCTTTCCATCATTCCTATGGTCAATCTAACATAATGCCACCCCCAGACATCCATGTCATCTTGGAAGTCTTCCTAGAAGTCCTCCATATGATACTAATGGGGCTCTGATGCCTGGGAAAGTGCAGTTGAAATCTTGCCATGCGGATCAAATTGTTTTCGCGCCAAGTAGAATTCTTCTAGGTTATAGCTCTTAAGCTCATTATCCACATTTTTTTTGGTGGCCAGACTGCATGAATAGTACTCACAAGTGATTGGGAACAGAATATTAGTTACCTTCTTTAAGGAAAAGAGTGCATGCAACTCCATTATCTGCCTGCAATATTCTAAGATAACTATCTTGTCCCAACAAGTGTTTGGGAAACAAGTAGGGTTTCCCAGAGAAGTCATTCACCCTTATGTAAGTATCCTATGAAAAATATATATAGTAATGTCTGTAACTCCCAACCAGATTCATCGCCTCTATAGATAGGCGGTATCTTGCGTCCCGGGTGGGTGTAAGCAGGTGGTAGTAAACGAAGGCATCATTTACCTGGCAAAAACTTGGGAAGCTAGCCTCCCATTGAATTTTCAGGAAATGGTCTCAAGGTGCCTTCTATCCTGGGCCTATTCTGAGTATGCCCTCTATAAGTAGCCCATTGGTGTGGGGCTATTGTTGTGACAGGGCCCAGAAAACATAAGAAGTCATATAAAACTTCTTTGTGTTGGCTAGTTGAAGGAATTAGGAGTCCACGTGGTTGGAGATTATGCCTTCCCAGTCAAAGTACTCCTTGCCCATGCTAATACCCAGCAAGAAGTAGTACATCCACCTGGAGAACTCTCAGGCATGTGGTTGTCCATAAACTCGGCATAAGGCTATCATTGCCATTTGGATGCTTTCTTTAAATTTGGCCCTGGGGATCTCCAGCTTCATCCTTTTGGGGTCCCTTTTTGGAGTTTTTAGCCAATGGCGGTTCATATATATGCAGGCTACCTCTTCCAACTACTTGAATTGGGTAAAGGTATCTGACCTGGTGACTACAGCCAGTTTGTCAAACTGAGGGATCCCAAAGCCCCTCTGAAAGGTATCAGGGTCGAGGGACACCATGGGAGTAGGGTACCCTATTAACTCTGAGGCTACAAGCATAACAGCCCAGACATATGTATTGTAATGTGCTGCAAGTGTGAGAATAAGCTCTGGTGATTGCATAGAGCACAGGAAACAAGACGCCTTAAGATTCCTGGAGTTTCCAATTTGTGTGGCCAGAGGATCTTCGGCCTGCCTCTAGATGTACATGATCTTCACCAAGGCCTGCATTTTGGGCCATGTTCCGATGCTCATGTCGGTAATAAGCTGGACTTTGGACTCAATCTTTGAGCCCATGATAGCATTGTCCTTTATGTATTTCATGCTGAGGGGTAGCTTTTCTAGAGCCTTCTCCATTTTGGACCTAACGACCGCTCGGGTAGCCGTTGTAGAAGGAAGTTCCAGACTTCCAGGTGGCAAAGATACAAAATCCTCAAACATGATGAAAATGTATTGTTATGGAGACTTGCAGGGAAAAGTGACCATCAAAATGCATGGATAAACACAAACTTTGGGGTTCGAAGGTCTTACCATCATGGTATCCACTTTTCCTTAAAAGTCATCTTAGTTCAAAAACTCTGGAAAGCATATACATATATTGCGAACTTAGGATTTCAATTAACCATCTGGGTTTGGGGATTTTTTCATACTTAGAAAAAGGAGGACATGGGGTGGGCAATGGAAAGAAACCCAGAGCTCAGGGAAGTAACTATTGGTAGGAGTGTACAAAAGGTGAACCGTCAAACCCACATGGGTGAGCAATAAATGGGAGTTATGGCGATGATGGCGGAGCCAATTGTCCGAATGCAAAAAAAGTGAAGGCCACTTGGGTAGATTTAAATGTGCACATGGGACATAAATGAGGGTCAGGCTGGTTTTATAGAGGAGAGAGAAAATTGCCTGTTTGAAACTAGCTGAGAGCTGAGTTTCAAACAGGTTGTATTTTTGCTTAGAATGAGCTTGCAGACGAAAAGAAACGACATAGGTAGCACGAAGAGCTTGCTAAGCTACCCGAAAGGATATACACACAATATACATGCTTATACACAATGAAGCCAAAGGAGATATACACATTAAACTTGGGAGGATATATAATAAATATACACCAAAATTACATATATACACAGAAATACAAAGCGGCTATTTACAAAACTAGAAGATGTATAGATATTTACAACCTCACACACTATCTACAGATTAAACTACACCTATACAGAGGGTGGACAACCCTCTGGCAGAGCCGACCCACCAACAGGCGGGAAACTAGAAAGAATGCAAGGCGAAACAAAAAACCAAAGAAAAACACAATCACAAACAGGAAAGCTAAGAGGAGAGGAGGCACCAACCTAAAAATAGGGAAAGGCAAGGAAAAGAACTCATGCCGTGAGCACTCTACAATAGCTTCTAACGTCGGATGGTCAACACTTGCCACCTCAAATCACTCAGAATTGCCCATAATAGCTTGAAATGATTAGCACTGGATTATCACTGAAACACTTTGAAATTGCTCTTAAATCGCTCAAATTGCTCTATTTGCACAAGTGTTTAATTGCAGTAAATGTGAAAATGATAGGTAACTTCTATCTATGCCCGTGGTAAAAACAAGTTGCCTTTCCTTGCAAAAACTCTGGATAGACAGACCTCTAGACTCTGGGCCCAAGGATTCCATGTGACGATGCCATCTTTAAGAAAGAAGACATCGCGGCAAAAAAAAATCCCAAAGTCTGGATTCCAGCTCCCCAGCAGAAGAAAGACCAACTTTGGGACTGGGTCCCGGAGTCACAAAAAAAAAACCACGAAACAATACAAAACCGCAGGGAAGAAAACCCCGGGGAAAGAAAACAGAAAACAGAAAAAGACAAGGCCAGAGCCAAAAGCAAAAAAAAAAGGGGGACCCAATATTTTGCACACAAAATGTAGGGACAAGGATGTAGGGCATAACAAATGGCAACTACCTGGGATGAATGCCTTAGTTCATTTGAGAACTATAGAATCTCTCTTTAGCAAAACTAGAACACATCATTACTCAAAGTATCTTACATGCAAAGAGTAGCATGTTTGAGAAAAGCCGACCATATGTGGTTTAACCTGTGATCCTTTCACTAGTGGTGAAGTGTGTGCTTTGAGAGGAAAACCAAGTCGATGACCTCTAGGAGGAGTAGAGAAGAGGCATTAAGTACAACAAACCACAAAGTCATCAATTTTTCTCATTTCTCCCAGAGACTAGAGTTTTGTCCCACTTCCCTCATTACTTTGTTTTTTTGTTGGTGGGAGGGCGATACTTCTTTCACCATTAAGCTTAAGCTTAGCTAATTTTAATGGTGGTACTTCTTTCACCCTTCCACCTATCTTTATATGTTGAATGGGAGACAAAAACTCTAGATCCAGAAATAGTCTTTTAAAGTTCAGACTTGGGCTAGCCAACTTAGTGTAACTGATATATCCTCAATGTGTCTAATTACTTGTTCATTATTTTTATTTCACCAATTGCCAGACTTCTGAAAATAATCCCAATAAAGGTTGCTCAAAATGTGCTACCAAGCTTGTAAAATAACTCTGGAAATTCCGACCGATTCCATTATGCTAACAATAGATTCCTCAGTTCTCAATGCTACAGACCTCATCTAGGAGACTCGAGTTATGCAAGGCATTCCAATCCTCATAAGAAGAAAAAATGAAAACCAAAGCAAAATGGACTGCCCTAGAGGGCAGCCGACAAGACTATTTACAAGGCAAGGTACCTCCCAACAAGGTACCTGGGAAAGAGAATATTTACAAGCCAAGAACTTTACATAAAATACAGCTTTGGGAAAAAACCCATCTTATTCAAAATAATATTTGATAAACTATCCATTAATGGGCAGTGGGACAGGTTCTCCAGTCATGGTGTTAAGGCGATAGGTATTTGCCCCGCAAATTTATGAGATTAAGTATGGCCCGAGCTAGAGCCGTTGGAATTTGGTGTGCTTTCCCTTTTCCTCCCAGGCCTTGTCCCACAATAGGACCAAGTCCAAAATCTGAAAAGCTTTGTATTGGGCTCTGCAATAAAACCATCATTTTATTACTTCTTGATTACATGCAAAATTCTCAAGGGCTACATCCCACTGGTCCTCCATCCACACTAGATTTAGGAGCTAAACCTCTACGACGTTGTCCTGGTTGCTGAACTCCTGTGTAAGCTGCAAAACTAGGATTTGTAAGCTGACTGGGAACACTGGGTTCTGGCCATAAACCAGATGAAACGGAGACATTCCTAGGGTGGCCTTGATTTGAATGCAATCCACCTAGAGGGAAAATTTCAAATTTTGGTGCCAATCCTTGGGATTTTATTCTAGCAAGTGTTTGATCACTTCAAGCAGATTTTTATTCCTAGATTCAGCAACA
Source organism: Thuja plicata (assembly GCA_018584345.1). Lineage (NCBI taxonomy): Eukaryota > Viridiplantae > Streptophyta > Pinopsida > Cupressales > Cupressaceae > Thuja > Thuja plicata. Next base: position 3,579,609 of record MU224422.1, read on the forward strand.
CCGTTCCCCTGGGGGGGTAATAGTTGCTGGAAAACTTCAAAGTGATCTTCTAATTGTAGGTCCATTCAAGTAACTGGGCTAAAGAAAACACCAGACCATTGTCACATACTCAGGCAAAAGGAATTCCAAATCTAGTGATGATATTTTCTTCTAGGAACTTAATAACTACATCTGTCGTGTTATTCTTGCAAGGTATAGCTTCTGACCACCGGGTGCAGTAATCAGTTGCAGTTAGGATGTACTAGTGGTTGGCAGATGAGTTGGGGTTGATTTCCCCAAGGAATTAAAATTCCCACTGGGAAAAGGGCCTAGCCTCAAAGAATGGTTGTAAAGGCATAGCCAGGTTGCGCTCATGATGCGTCGTAGTTTGGCAGTTGTGGAACCTTCAAACATGAGTGTAAACATCTTTTTATATGCAGAGCCAATAGTACCTAGCCTAGAGGATCTAATGGGTAGTGGCATCAGCTGAGCCATGCCCAGTTCCAAATTGCCTATGGAATTCATCGATCATGTTCGTAGCTTGGTTCCTATCAATACACTGGAGGTACACCCCCTCGTAATTCCTACGATAAAGTGTGGAGTTTTTGATCATGAAGTGAGCACTTTTCAACAGTAGAGCACAGTGTTTATTGGGGGGTAACTCATCTAGGCACTTATTGTTTAGTAATAAGTACACTAGATTAGAGTACCACAGATCTTGGGTAATGGATTCCACTGTGTACATTTGGCATTCTATGTGGGGAGTCTCTTCTGCTATAACTTGACTTAGCCCTTGGCCTCAGACTATTTTCATGGGCTGCATTTCTAAGTCATATTCCTAGAGGATGGCCATCCATTTCCCCCATCTCTCACCCAACTCACTTTGCATCAGAAAAGATTTCATAGCCTGGTTCAGAATGATAGCGTACACATTACTTCAGAGAATGTAATTCCAAAATTTCTTCACGGTGCGAACAAGAGAAAAGGCATGTTTCTCCAGCAATGAATACCAGACTTCGGCATTATTAAAGGAGGAGCTCATAAAAGCTATAGGTCGCTCTTCCCCTTTAACCTTCTAGATTAATGTAGCCATGGAAAAATGCGGTGAAGCAAAGGAATATATGTAGAATGGGAGGGAATAGTTCAGACTAGCAAGGACCAGTGCCTCCGTTGTCATTTGTTTGATCTGGGTGAATGCCCATTTTTCTTTAGGACTCCACTCAATTTTGGTATCCTTTTTCATCATTTCATTGAGTGGCTTAACTATTTCAGTGAATCCAGTGATGAACTGCTAGACAAAGTTGATATTTCCAAAGAAAGATCTCATCTCCTTCTTGTTGTCAGGCATTTGTAAATTTAGCAGCACTTCAACTCTCTTAGGGTCAATGGATATACCCTTCTCGGAGACAATATGCCCAAGCAACTTCCCTTTTGTGACCCCAAATATACATTTCTTGGGGTTGACAGATATTCCATACCAGTGACATCTTTCGTAGATCTGGGCGAGGTGGGTGGAGTGGTCATGCCTGTCTCAGAAAAAGATGGTCAAATCATCCATATAGATGATTATGCACCGATTCACAAGGCCTTCAAATGCAATGTCCATGGCCTTTTAGAATGTGCCCCCTACGTTGGTCAAGCTGAAAGGCATTCTCTGGTATGCGAATGTTCTCCACTTGGTGGTGAATGTTGTTTTGTCCCTATCTTCATACTTAACCATTACTTGATTATATCTGGAGTATCTATTTAAGAAAGACATCATTTGGGATCCATTTACTATTTGCAACACCTCATCCAATGAGGGGAGAGGGTGATTATCCTTCTTGGAGGATCTATTCAAATTTTATAAATCCACACACAAGAAAATTTCACTACAATTCTTCCTCACATGTACCAAGTTTTCAACCCACGTTGTGTGCCGAACTAGAAAGATTATCCGAGCTGACAGTAGTTTTTCTACCTCCTGGAAAATTAGAGGTTTGATCAGTGGGTTGATAGGTCCTTGCTTTTGCTAGAAAGGCCTAGCATCAGGTTATAGGGGGATGGTATAAGTCATAATGGATGTGTCATAGGTTTTTAAATCCTCATACCCCCATGTGATCACATCTATGTATTCTCAGAGGACCACGAGAATCTTTTCCTTCTCCTCAGGGGAACAGGAGGTACCATTGTGTATCAACTTTTCTTCGCTAGGCTGGCCGATGTTTACCTTTTCAAATTTTCCTCCCTTAGAAGAGGATGATATCTTTTCCTGGTCTTGAGGGTCTAAGTCAAAGATACGTTCAAGCATGACCATCCCCTTTGGGATGGTGTTAGTGGGTAGGTCCATGATCCCATCATCTTTGTCACCCTGTCCCGTATCATCATGGTCTCATTCCTCCACTATCTGATCCTCAAAGACACCAATATTAGCCATGAAGGCTAGGATATGCTGATCATCCTCAAAAACCTAAAAGTGGGTGACATTGTCTGGAATTGACGGGGTAGGGATCATCTCAACAGAAAATCTTTGGAGTTTTGAGCTGGCCATGGGCTCCAGTGTGCTAGAAGAGACAGCAAGGGCGTTCGACACATAATTCCATCACTAGGGAATGAGATCAATGCCAAAGGCATCAAAATATTCAATAAGGCTCCATGCCCGATTACGGTATGCAGCCAAACTCTTGTTGTGACATGTATATTGACTCCAGATTTGTTTGACGATCAACTCTGAATCACCCAGAGCCCAGAGGCAGGTGATTCCTTTCCTTAATGTGAATAGGAGTCCAAGGACCAAAGCCTCATACTCTATAACATTGTTAGTATAGTTGAACTACAGTCTGTAGGATGTGAGGAAGGATTTCCCTCATGGGTTGATTAATTCTACCCCGGCCCTGCAACCTTGTTTAGATTGGGACCCATCGAACTTAAGGGTCCATAAATTGTCATTTGTAGCTGGGGTCTGGGGAGGTGGAGCAGCTTTTGGATTATTTTTGGGAGACTTGTAAGGAGCTTCCTTCTGCACTGTTGGTTCATGGCTAAGATTTACCTTCAGAGTGACTTGTGATTGAGATCCCTAGGGATATGGCACTGAAGACGTGTTTCCAATAGAACTACTTGGTTTCAGGAAATTCATTGTATGTTCCTTATTCTGGGAGGCATCTATGTGTCAGGTAGCGATAGAAAGGTAGAGTTCACATTCTAATTCAGGATGTTTTTGATAGTGTACTCGACACCAAGTACAAGACAAGAGTGTGGCAGGGGTTGCTACAGCGCCTTGAGAGTCAACCTCAACCTTCAAATTTTCTTCTAGGTCCTGGGTTCTCTATATAACAATGGAATCCTCCCCGGGGGTGAAATCAAATGTTAAGATTTTAAAGGGTCAGTACACCCTAGGGGAAGTCTCAGAGAAGAAGACATCATTAACCCTCCTAACTTTGGTAAGGGCCTTCTTCATCCAGGGTTCACTTTCAACCCAGATCTTGTTTGATTCTCCTTCCCAAGGGAGCCATAAGTGGGAGAAGTCGGTCAAAAAGTATCCATTCAAGGACTTAGACCAATTCTAACTTAATAAAATCCCATAAGTTTCTAGGATATCCACCACTTGGACATCAATTATGCTGGCTATCCTGGGGTCCTAGATAAGATGTATTCGGACATTCTTTAGTTCTCCCACCATTTTCATAGCCATTTTGTCTAATTGAATCAATGCACCATTGGATGGGGTGGGGTGGAATGCGAGCTTCTAGCATATAGAAAGGGGCATGACATTGCCCGAAGCTTCAAAGTCTACTAGGAAGTTGTGTATGTTTTTACCTTGGATATTTAGGCCTAGTAGGAAGGGAGGATCTTCATTGTTTCCCCACAAGATAGCCGCATTGGCATCCTCAAAAGAGACGGCCCTGGGCGGTTGATTAACGACTTCCAGGTTTCCTAAGAGCTTTAGAAGAGACTTCTTCTACTAGGGACAATTTAGCAAAACCTCCATCAAGGTCATGGAGGTGGTGGTTTATTCTAATGCCTTTTTTATGTCAAACCTTCCTCCCAAAAATTGTTGGCTCCCCTCGGCCAGGTTTTTTGCTTGGTTAAAGTTAGGACCCTTTGGAGGGATAGGTTGATCAATTGTGTTATCTTGGGAAGGGGGGTCCTTGGGAGGTGGCATATCAACTGGTCCTTTACCAGCCTGACTTCAAGTGTTATAAGGGGTCCATGGGCTGGTGAAGGCATTAGCCTCAAAGGCCAGAATTAATTCATCAAAGAATCCCTGTAATTCAAATTCTTCTTCATCTCCCCCAGAAGTTCCAAAGAAGATGGTCTCATAGGTGAAGGCATTGTGGGTTGATTCTTGTACATGAGGTTCTGGGGGAGTAGTTTCAGATGTTTGTTGTTTATCTAGCTAGGAGATCATGATGACTTTCTCCAGCGTGGCGCAGTTCAGCTCAATGTGGGAACCTATATCGTGCAATCTACACCAATTGGTCATGGGCTGGAAGTCTACAAATGGTGTGAAATGTTATAGTCTAGCACCATTTTGATTGGTGTTTTAGTTTGGAGGTGGGCCTCTCGTGTTTGCATTATTGTTCTATTGTTTTTGATTGGGCCGAGGCCCATTGTTGAATTTTCTTCCCCCAGTGTTGTTGTTTTGTTGGCCGGAGAAGATATTCCCTCTTTGGGAATTGGAGTTATGGGGTGCATAGGACCTCGCCTTCAGCTGACCCATGTTCACAGTCAAGGTAGACAACATTCACTGGAGGTACTCAACCTCAGCGGTCAACAGGGTATTTGTGTCACAGTGTGATGGTTGTTGTTGTTGGTTTCCCGAGAAGGCAACAATATTAGCCAGAGTCGAGGGAGGCAATCCTCCAGCCATAGACAATTGGAAGAAGGGAACTCTAGGTGGTTGGGTTTGTTGTTGTTGTGCCTACTGTGGCTGGTTCCAAGGGAATGATTCAAGGCCTGGTATTGATGGAATTTGTGGTGGATTAATGTACCAGGCCTATTGGTCTATTGACAGTGGTGGGGGATTCATTACCATCATCGGGGCATTTATTTCCAGATTGGGGTTGTATCCCCTGGCGTACATGATTCCACCGGGGATCATGTTGAATGGTGCATTTTGTCCAATCCCGCCCAGGGACTTGTTGAGGCCATGAGATAATTCTACAGCTAGGTTGTAAAATTTTTCCAAAGTATCTCGATCACTTAGGGAAGTTGTTCTCCAGAGGAGAATGGAAATGAAGGGGTCCATCATGTTGAGATAGGTCTATATGGTTACTTATGAGGATGGAATGAAAGGGCTCGTGCACCGCTTCAAGGTGCATTAGAACCGATGGTTCAATATTGCAAGAGGTTCATTAGGTTCCTTTCTAATTGAGATGAACTGGCTGTGGGACCAAGATGAGTCTGCATGTATGTGAAAGGCATCCAGGAAGGCATCCTCCATGTCTTGCCAACTATTGATGGAGTTGGTGGGAAGGTTTAAGTACCCGTTTAGTTCACCCTATCCTAAAGATAGAGGGAACATCTGGGTCACAACATCCTTGTGTTGGATCTAGTGTCAGTTCATGGCATCTTTGTATGCCTGCAAGTGTTCTTCTGTGGTTCGTGAGCCCAAGTGCTCATATCATGAGCAAATCTTCTCCGGGTGTGAAGGTAAGTCATTGGTTGCACCTAAAAAGGTTCCCATAGGAGACCTAGTGTTACCAAAGTATGCAGCCATTGGGGGATTTTAAATTTGGGTACGTTGAACATTGATCCCCAGTATTATTTGGGAAGTTTGGATATTTTATGGTGCACTATACTTCCAGAAGATAGTGGCTGGTGTGAATTTCAGGGTCTATTTCTTTCGAGCAGGAGGCCCAAGTTTGACAAGCTTTCCGGGATTAGGGGCTGATCTAAGGACTCTCTCAAATCTTTCTAGGGAGAAAGATCTGATCCCCCTAAAGGCTTGACTCCTAAAACTACAGCTTGGAGAACCCTTGGGAGGTGTAAAATAAGAATCTCAAGAAGGGGATGAGTTCCTGCCCTCCTTCTAGTGCTAGTTTCTATTGATGGGGATTTGGTGTTTGCGTTCTCCAATAGTCATAAGTTGTCACCAGGTACCAGGGTACCGGCCAACTCTACCTGTGAAAGGTTATCCAGGGAAGTGATATTCCCCAGGCCTCCAAGCACCTAGGTGTCAGGTCACGATGGTGCAGGGCTTAGTTGGGGGATGTGACTATTTTCAAGGGGGATAGCTAGTTTCTTCAACTCGTTCTCTGGAGATTCAGTAGGGTGGGGTTCCTTCAAGCATTCTACACTTAGAAAATAAATCAAAAAAGATTCTACAGGGTTATAAATATTCCATCTACTTATAGTTATGTTTAAACATTCCATACATCAATAGTGCCCTAATATACTATACTAAATACCAAAGAAATACATAACCATCAGTTCATATTTGATCAGTAGCAAGGGAAAGGAGGTCATTAATCTACTTAAAGTATCAGAAAAGAAGACATCAAGAACATTTAAACACAAAATACCATTAACTTGTAAGACCAGGTGCCAACAACATCATTGCAAGAACCATCTCTTCATCATTAATATTTCTTCCAGCAAGCACTGGTGCATGATAAAATGGTGGATCCAAGGGAGCATCTAACTACTGAAAGCATAAAGAGACCAATTAGCCTTGAGCTCTGCAAATGAAAATACTACTTCTCTATTACTATGGACTGCAAAATCATCAATTTTGCTGACCCCTAGAAAAGGGCCAGATTTACTATTTATACATATTTACATCTAACCCTAACTCTAATTTATATTACATTGTACAATAGAATACATTATTTGAGGGCCGGTACTACCTACGCCACCCAACAAAAGGGCTTGAGATGGAATAGGCCTGTCGTGTCAGAAGAAAAGACAAGAAGATAGAATGGAAGAATCAGTCCTTGCGAAGAGAGCCAATGGAGAGAAGGAAGAAATCTGATTCCCTGGGGATTGAGGCTACATGCCTCATAAATAGGAAATGCGGTGCCCTATCTCTGATGTGCTAGGTGTACATCTAAAGTAGCACCTTGAGAAGACCATCTGTCAAAAAACCAACTATTGATCTAACGTTCTTTGATGTAGCAAACTACCTTCTAATAGTCTTCAACAACCTTTATTAACTGCTTGAAAATGACCGGTTAGCCTCAAGGACTGGGACACAGATCACTTGAAAGAATACAAAATTTAAGATCCGAGATTCTTGGATCCATGAACTTACATTCTGAAAGAATAAAGGATACTAAATGTTTAAAATTTCTCCAGACACGGAAAAATCTTTATTTTTGTTTGTTGTCGTTGAAGGTTTGGAGAAGGTGGGAGATTCCATCCTCATCAATTTCTCTAAGGCCAGACCGTCGGTACTTAGCCACGTCAATTTGTTCCCCTAGCTTTGGAACACTATCCCTGAATTCATCAACCTTTTTTGTCACATCATGACCACTAAGGATCATGCGAGTTAGCCCTATCATTTGAGTCCCATCCAGTCCCTCCAGGGATTGATATTTGGACTCCATCAATTCTTCAAACTTCCCTAAAATGTATTCCTCCAGAGTGCATGTGTCAGTGCTGAATGGGTCAACTCCGGAGACCTTCGCAACAAATGCCTTGTACATATTTGAAGAATACTGCACTATGTTGACTTTATCATGCATAGCCCCTACCATTTTCTTGAGCACCTCTAATGTGAGGTCAAGTCTGGAGTGTTGGGTCATCACAAAGTCAAATTATTTTTCTCCCAGAATCCCAGATTCGGAGACCATCTCTTCCCCAAGGCTGAGGAGTTCCTCTAGTTCTACCTTCCAAGCTTCATAGTTCTCCATGTCACCCTCCCATATGTTGAGGATATTCTCTGCTTGATGCAGAATATGTCATGCCACATATAGATCTAGGAGGGTGGACACTAGGAAATGCTAGGTGTTTCCTACTTGTAGAGTGACCCACTCATCGACCTCTTGGGCCTTCTTCTTCATTGCTCGCAGGGAGTCAATGTCACTCTATGGTAATTGCACATCAGATATGGAGGCCTCTAGAGGAATGGTGCTCATAGGTCAAGCTAGCTCAGTAAGCAACCCCATGAGGTTCATTATATTTTCCTTTTCTACTTTGATCCTTTGGGCCTCCTTTTCGTATCAGACCTCCACCACTCTGGCCGCTTCTTTTAATAGGTTTACTTCACCCTATTTTCCTCTCTTCCCTAGTGATATCTTTGTGATATTGTAATCTCTAGCCTCGAATTCCATCCCATCGATGTCTAGGGGAGGTGTTTCAACAATGGATACTGTTTCTCCTCCCGGCCCGGTTCGAAGAGTATGAATCATCTAGGATTTCTTGGCCTTTGGTGGGCCTTGGACCTGAGCCATCATTTCAGCTAGAGAGAGGTGAGCTTTTGGGGTGGACGAGGCCTTTCTCTTCTTTCTCTCCACTAACCACTGAGGTAGTAGGGGTGGCTTGTTTTCCAAAGTCTATTTTGTCAGTTCTTCCCCGATGCCCTGTTGTTATTCCTCCTCAGTGGTGTGGGTCTCACCCAGCCCTCTTTCCTTATATTGGGCTTTATCAGAAACATTCCCCTCGGTAATGTTTGTTTCCTCAGCCTTGTCCTCTACATCTTTAGATTTTTCTGGACCTTCATCAGCTGTCCCGGGGGTTTCCTCCTCTCGTTGTTCTTGCTCTTCGGCCTCGGCCGCGAGGATCTCTTCTTCTTCTAATATATCCTTTGGAAATAGGGGAGGTTTTGGGCCAAGATTTAGCATTTGTGCTGCGGTTATTACCTGCCCAAAGGTTTCTCTAGGGAGTGGCACCTAGAACATGGAAACTAAGCTTTTGGTTGCTCCCATAGGTCTATTCCCTCAGTAGATGCCACTTGTTCACTCTATTTTTGTTGGTCCATCCCCGTATCCTACATCTCTGAAACTTTGGAGATGGTTTCCTGATCTATTTCTTTTTCTTCTTCCATTTGCTCCTGCTCCTGCACACTTATTTGTTCCTCAGATTCTTCTTGTGCTGGGACCTCAGCCTCTATTCACTCGATGTCCCCCTAAAGGTTACCAAATTCATCAGTTGCAAAAATGTCATCAAACTCATCCTGCAGGGGAGGGTTGGTCGGGACATCGACAGGCTTTGATTCCTTTTTTAGCTCTAGGGAGTCGGAAGAAAGGATTTCCACTTGTGGAGTCTGGGGCATCCCCAACTCTGGCTCCTTTTTGGGCTTCAAGTCAAGCCTCCTCTTTCTCTGGGTAATCAAGGGTGGCCCTGCATCCCTTACTGCTACTTTCTCCGCTGGATCCACTCCTGTTGCCTTAACTATCAAGGCTACTAGTGAAGGGGAGGATGGAGGATGAATTGATCTGGCCATAAGCATCGGAGTGGCCAGCCACATGACTAGATTCTCCCTCATTTGTTTGGAGGCTTCAACTGACTGCTTTATCTGCTCCTTTATGGAGACTTCTCATGAGGCTAAGGTCCCTGCTATTCCTTTTCCTTTATCCGCTCCTTGTGAAGAAGTCCCGGCCCTCGGGGTTAACTTTGGTATAGGCTGGGCCACCTAGCGAATAATCCCTAGCACACCTTTTTGAAATGAAGGTGGCTTCTCTCAACTATGTGGCGAGTGATCTTCTCAATTGTGGGCCCTTCTTGGGCATCCAAATTCACTGTCGGAAGGGCCACTTTATCGATCCCCTTTTCTTTGTACTGGGGATCCTCCATGGAACTGGTGTCCAAGAAGTCTTGTGAGATCTTCTAGAGCTTTAGTCTTTCCATCATTCCCACAGTCATTCTAACATAATGCCACCCTTAGACATCCACGTCATCTTGGCAGTATTCCTAGAAGTCCTCCATATGATATTGATGGGGCTCTGATGCCCGGGGAAGTGTCGTTGCAATCTTGCCATGCGGATCAAATTATTTCTATGCCAAGTAGAATTCTTCTAGGTTATAGCTCTTAAGCTTATTATCTACATCTTTTGCGGTGGCCATACTGCATGAATACTTCCCACAAGTGATTGGGAATGGAATATTGCTTACCTTCTTTAAGGCAAAGAGTGCATGCAACTCCATTATCTTCCTGTAATATTCCAAGAGAACTATCTTGTCCCCACAGTGTTTGGGAAACAAGTAGGGTTTCCTGGAGAAGCTGGTCACCCTTATGTAAGTATGGTGTGAAAAATGTATATAGTAATGTCTGTAACTCCCAACCAGATTCATCACCTCTATAGATAGGCGGTATCCTGCATCTCGGGTGGTTGTAAGCAAGTGGTAGTAAATGAAGGCATCGCTTACTCAGAAAAAACTTGGGAAGCTAGCCTCCCATTGAATCTGTGGGAAATGGTCCCAAGGTGCCTTCTATCTTGGGCCTATTCTGAGTATGCCCTCTATAAGTAGCCATTGGTGTGGGGCTATTGTTGTGCCAGGGCCCAAAAAACATAAGAAGTCATATAAAACTTCTTCTTGGTTGCCAGTTGAATGAACTGGGAGTCCACATGGTTGGAGATTATGGCTTCCCAGTCAAAGTACTCCTCACACATGCTAATACCCAGCAAGAAGTAGTACATCCACCCAGAGAACTCTCAGGCATGTAGTTGTCCATAAACCTAGCATAAGTCTATCATTTCCATTTGGATGCTTTCTTTAAATTCAGCCCCGGGGATCTCCAGCTTCATCCTTTTGGGGTCCCTTTTTGAAGTTTTCAGCTAATGGTGGTTCATATATATGCAGGCAACCTCTTCCAACTGATTGAATTTGGTCAAGGCATCTGACCTGGTGACTATGGCCAGTTTGTCAAATTGAGGGATTCCAAAGCCCCTCTAGAAGGTATCAGGGTTGAGGGACACCATACGAGTAGGATACCCTGTTGGCTCTGAGGCTGCGAGCATAACAGCCCAGACAAATGTATTGTAATGTGCCACAAGTGTGAGAATAAGCTCTGCTGATTTTACAAAGCATGGGAAACAAGCCACCTTAAGAATCCTGGAGTTTCCAATTTGTGTGGCCTGAGGATCTCTGTCCTACCTCTGGATGTACATGATCTTCACCAAGGCCTGCATTTTGGGCCATGTTTTGACACTGGTGTTAGTAATAAGCTAAAATTTAGACTCAATCTTTGAGCCCATGATAGCATTGTCCTTTACATATTTCATGCTGAGGGGCTGCTTTTCCAAAGCCTTCTCCATTTTGGACCTAAAAGCCACTCGGGTAGCCGTTGTAGAAGGAAGTTCCAGACTTCTAGGTGGAAAAGATGCAGAAGCCTCAGACATGATGACAATGTATAGTTCCAGAGTCCTGTAGGGAAAAGTGACCATTAGAATGCATGGATAAACACAAACTCCAGGGTACGGAGGTCTTACCGTCATGGTGTCCGCTTTTCCTGAAAAGTCAGCTTAGTTCAAAAACTCCGGAAAGCATATACATATATTACAAACTTAGGATTTCAATTAACCATCTGGGTCTAGGGATTTTTTCATACTTAGAAAAAGGAGGAAATGGGGTGGGCGATGGCAAGAAACCTAGAGCCCAGGGAAGTAACCGTTGGTAGGAGTTTACAAAAGGTGAACCATCAGACCCATGTGGGCACCATGTGGGTGAGTAATAAATGGGATTTATGGCGATGACGGTGGATTCAACTGTCCAAATGCATGAAAAGTGAAGGCCACTTGGGCAGATTTAAATGTGTGCATGGGACTTAAATGAGGGTTAGGCTAGTTTTATGGAGGAGAGAGAAAATTGCCTATTTGAAACCGGCTGAGAGTCAGGATTCAAAAAGGTGGTATTTTTGCTCCGAACGAGCTTGCAGATGAAAACTAGTGACATAGGTAGCACGGCGAGCTTGCTAAGCTACCCGATAGGATATACACATAATATAAATGCTTATACACAATGAAGCTAAATGAGATATACACATGCAACCCGGGAGGATATATAACAAATATACACCAAAATTACATATATACACAAAAATACAAAGGAGCTATTTACAGAACCAGAAGATGTATAGACATTTACAACCTCACACACTATCTACAGATTAAACTACACTTGCACAAAGGGTGGACAACCCTCTAGTAGAGCCGACCCACCAATGGGAAACAAACCAGAAAGAATGCAAGACAAAACAAAAAAAGCAAAGAAAAACATGACTACAAATAGGAAAGCCGAGAGGAGAGGAGGCACCAACCTAAAAATGGGGAAAGGAGAGGAAAAGAAATCATGTGGCTAGCACTCTACAATAGCTTCTAACATCAGATGGTCAACACTTGCCACCACAAATCACTCACAATTGCTCAGAATAGCTTGAAATGATTAGCACTGGATTATCACTGAAACACTTTGAAATTGATCTTAAATTGCTCAAATCGCTCTATTTGCACAAGTGTTTAATCATGTTAAATGTAAAAATGATAGGTAACTTCTATTTATACCTGTGGAAAAATTTTTTTTCCTTTCCTTGTGAAAACTCCAGACAGACAGACCTCCAGACTCCGGGCCCAGGGATTCCACACGGCGATGCCATCTTTAAGAAAGAAAACATCGTGGCAAAAAAAAAATCCTGGAGTCCAAATTCTGGCTCCCCAATAGAAGAAAGACCAACTCTGGGACCAGGTCCCGGAGTCACATAAAAAAACCACAAAACAAAACAAAACTACAAGGAAGAAAACCCCGGGGAAAGAAAACAGAAGACATAAAAAGACAAGGCCAGAGCCAAAAGCAGAATACAAAAAGGGGGACTCAACATTTTGCACATAAAATGTAGGGACGGGGATGTAGGGCATAACACATAGGTAGTATTAATTTTCTATATTGTACTTAGTATATAAGTGTGTGTTGAGGCCTTTGTTGGGTATCAACAAATTTATTGTATTGAGCTTTCTCAAAGGAGGTTACCCCCTCGAAGTGGCCCACGATCAATAGATTCACTCTGAGTTCTACAATTGTGCTATATTCTATTATTTCATGCATTTTCACCTTATTGTTGTAGGAGGTTCATCTCACATTCAAGAATTCAACCATTCTAACCATTTTTGTATCTTGACCGATCTATAGTGCTTTTACTTGTTCACTAAGTTGATTCCTCTCAGATATCTTTGATATGATTCCTTCAAATACATCAGATATGCTACCAGATTCAGATCTAGATGTATCGAATGGTTCATAAATCTCTTCTTCCTGATAATCAGTCTCATGATAGAGAAATGCCATGTCCTTTCTCTTAATCAACATCTCCCTGAGTTTCTCCTTGGATTCTTTGTATTGTTCAATGTAGATCTACAACTATAACTTCTAATTCTCAATAGTTTTATCAAGCATAAACCTTTCCATTGAAAGATCTTTTCTCTCTAGTGATTAAAATTTCTAAACAAGAGAAATAGATCTGATACCAATTTTTGGAATAATAGAAAGGTGTGTGCTGAGAGGGTAGGGGTGAATTACTACCCTTAAAAAGTTTGAAATAAATCTTTGTAATCAAATACTATTATAGCCGACTAAGAAGATTGCTTTCACCAAACATGTAATGTTACCACTAAAATATAAATGCATGTAATCCAAACAATAAAACATACATGAAACTTAAGTACACATAACAATAGTATTTTGGTATCGCAGAAAAACATTGTTAGAAGGTAAAAACTATGGTGGGGATGAGACCCACAAAGCTTCCCTACTGTAGTAATAAAGTAGCTTGTTAGAGCTTATAAAGATTGATCACTTTTGGTGACCTTACCCTGTTAGGAGTAACAATAAGATCGATGAGATCTACCTCGTGTGATGATTTAGAAACACAAAATATGTGTGCACTTTGTTAAGATATCTATACAAAGATGGTTAAGTCTGCTATTTTAGGAGATTTTAGGATTGTTGCAATTGTCATAGAGCAACAAAATGTTTGATCTGAAAAAATTACAATCTCACTATTTTGAATATAGATCCCTTAAGTACAATGAAATTATCACCTTACAGTGACTGATAATACCTTTTGTAGTAGTCGGTAGCCTTGTCTCTGATATGTAAACTGAATGCTGCAATGTATTTCTTGTTCTAAAACCCTTGTCTGATCTCCTGATGTCCTTAGTATGGAGACTACTTGATGATTACTTGATCATCATAACATTAAAAATTGACATCTTATGCTTACATATATCAAACCTCTTGACCTAATTAGGGTTTTATAATATCTTAGAAAACCTAAGATCAACGGTGTACAAAATTTACCTTGATCATCTAAACATACAAGATATAAAAATTAATGTGTGCATATGTAACTAATGTTCTCCTTGATTAATGCAAACCATTATCTAGCTCAGAAAAAATTTGTTACCTAGACTGGTGTGCCAATTCAAACTTTTATGTAACCACTAGTTTACTCGGTAAATACTATCTCTCTATGCTCGGTGTTCCTTGTGTATCTTTGTGTAAACTGTGTGCTCGGTGTACATTGACGCTTGATAAGTTTGTTGCTTGGTGATCAGTGCACTCAGTTAACTCTGTGAGTGATCAGTGCACTCGGTTAACTCTGCACTTGATGATCATATCGACTCGTCTATCTTTGAATCTATTATGGACTTGAAATTTGAATGCTTGAATACTAATGACAACCTTCAAAGCTCATTTGGAGTAACACTTATGTCCTTAAACTTAGTGAATATTATTGTAGTTTTCCTATGATCTGCATCTTTCTCTATCTCTCTTCTACTTTACCATGACCATAAGGTGGACTCGTACTCTCACTAAAGTTAGGGATAAATGTATCATCCTAAAAAGTAATCACCCTTACTAGGTGCTCAATTTTGGCCCTGTTTTAGTGAATATAATTTCTCACATTGATTTCACATTCTTCTAGTACTTATTTAACTTCCAAATTAATATTATTTGTTTAAAAATTGATGTTAGTTCTTTCTTGTAGGCATGATTTCCCATTTTCCCTCCAATAAATTAATTCATTTCCTCGCCTAGTACTTATTCATTTGTGTTCAAATTTTAGGACCCTTTATGTCCTCATAGCAACTCGGCATCTTAGTTAAATTTTAGCTTGTTTCACTTGGAAAAAGTCAACAAGTTGACTTGTCCCTCAAAACATGCCATAAAAACTGACTTGTCCTTCAAAAATTGACTTGTCAGGCTGGGCTTTTTACCCAAAATTTTTCCTCGGGCCTGAGGGAAGGGTTTTCCTTTGATGTTTAGATTTACATTCACCCTTGATGAAATTTGAACCCTTAAATAACTATAAAAGGTCCTTTTCTCCCCTTATTTTTTCATCCATTATTATTATCCATCAATCAAGTGCAAGCTATGAATCTACCACCAAGAAGCAATCCACGATCACAGACAACAAATTAAGAAATCAAGTTCTTTAAGGTATTCTTCTTCTTTTGCATCAAGCATTATCAAAAAGTACAATATCTATCATTCAATGCTTTGCTTTAATGATTTCCTATTATTTATTCTTGGAGTTCAAGCTATTGCATAGACACTTGTTGAGGACTTCCAAAGAGAAATTATTTCTGTTGGACTTAATGGGAAGTAGTACTGAGAGAGGAGGGTGAATTAGTACCTCTATAAATTTTAACACTTTACTCAGTTCATCATTAATGATCATTCAATTCTAATTTACCAACCATTCTTGTTATTCTTTCTTATGCATATATTGTTTGTTCGCAATCTTTAACAGTTTTCAATCATTCATAGAAACATTCATCAAATTGACAAACACATAACAGAAGATATGGTATCATAGAAAACTCTTGTTAGGAAGTAAAAACTGTGGTGGGGATGGCACCCACAAAACTTCACTATCTACAGAATGGTAGGGAGTCGATTAACGCTTACAATTTGATCACTTCTGATGATCTACCCTATTAAGAGTATTAATGTGGAGACCTATTAATATCTACTTTGTTAAGATCTTTAGCAACACTGATTTAAGTGTGCACTCAGTTATGAGATTTACAATAGGATGGTTAAGCCCACCTTTCTTGAAAGGATTTCATTAGTGTACCTCACTTGTTAGAATGAGTACAAATGTTGACATGACTATATGCAATCTACTATTTTTGATTTACAAATCCATTAAAGCCTTTACAATAATAATACCTTTACAATAATAATATCACCTTAAGTGATTGATGAATACCTTTTCTTTGCTTGTCGATAGCCTCTGTTCTGTTCTTGAAAATTGATTTGAATCTATTTGTGTTCTTCTACATGAATTCTCTATCTAGTATTTAGTTTCTCTATGTGGCTACTATCTTCATTGAATAGCTTACAATTCTCAATGGATTGGTCACCTATTTATACAAGTGTTTGACCTATCTTGGAATTCATGATTTACGATGTTAACTCTAAGATCCAAGGTTTACAACTTGACCTTGATCTTTAGTTTGCATGTTTTAAAATAGTAAAATGAATTAAAACAATAAAGATTACATTGATTCCTCTGTACACAATGGATTTAAAAGAAAATCAAGAAGTTATAAATACAACTTTAGTGATTTATCTGACATGGAAAGTTAGATCCACTTTTTGTGGGATGTAACTGACTGTCGATTCTTGGTTGTCAGTTTAAACTTGCAGTCTGTCGGCGTTCCTTGACTGAACTATTTGTCAGGTTCCCTGTATCTTTTGGGTACCTCTCTTTGCTGTACTTTTGGGTAGCACTATTGTTACTCGTCGGGTATTGTTTACCTTTTTGTCATCGGGTAACACTTAACAATGTTTGTCAGGTAACCTTGGCATCAGATAGTGATGTGCCCTGTTTGTCAGTGTAGATTAAACTGATGATGCATATCATGTTTTCTTCTAAGTATACTAATGGAAATATATAATTCCTTTAATCTCCCCCTTTGACATTAGTATAAAAAAAATTGATATGTTCAGAATACTAAAATTATTACACCATGTTTATATCCTTGTCATAATATGACTCCCCCTTACTGTGTGCATTGGTATAGTGTATGTATATGTACATGTATACTATCTATTCTTTGAGTGTACATTATTTCCCCTTTCTTCCACTATACATATGATTTCCTCCTTTAACTGAGGTGATGTACATATCAAATTCCCCCTTTCTTTTATATTGATGACAAAAATGTACAACTTACAATATGCCAAAATTGTGACTAAAATGTGTAACTTACAATGTGTTAAAGACATTAGAATGGGTAACTTTGATATCTTCCATTAGTTTCTCCCAATGTTCTCTTAACTATTCTAGAGCCATGTGTTGTAGCTCTAGTCTGGCGTGCATATCATAAATGTTGTCTAGGACAGACATTTTAGGGGTGGCAATTAGAGTACTTGCATGTGTCATCTTTTGTTGCAGGAGTGTAAGTGTCGGTAAGAGCTTAACTTGTATCTCATTGACCTCATCTCTATCTTTCATCTCTGCAAACTGAATGTCATGTCTCTATTTCCTAGCCTGTATGGTTTGTTGATTGTGCAATCTAAGTGTTTCTTTGGTGGTGGCTAGATTTTGTGCACTAGACTGAAGATTAGCATCTATTTTTTCTATCTTGTCGGTATACTCCTTAGTGATTTGATCTAAAGTACACAATTTCTTGATTAAGGTAACAACTTCTGATAAAATTGGAACAATTGTACTTATCAATTCAGATAGCTTGACCTTTTTTAGTGCAACTTCCTGGCTTATCTTTTCTGTGGGATTGAATTCATACTTTTTTTCAAGTCTCTCTTCCATTGTCTTCTCAGCTTCAATATTCTAAGATGTTATTGCATCTTTTCGTATGACCAATTGATCAATAATTGGGGCTTGTTGATCAATATCTATGTCTGGTACAATTTTTTGAAGTATCTCCTTTGCTACTTCTAGTACCTTGGCCTCTTTTACCGCTCTCTTCATCTTGTCTTGAATGGCCTTTCTATCACATAGCTTTGCATATTTTGTCAATGCTGTTAGATTCAATGTTCTTGGATCATAGACTGGAATCTCAATGATTTCATCCAGATTTATTGGATTTTTATTCTTTCCTTTCTTCTTCTTTGAGATTTGAGGAGATGTAGATGTATGAACTACCATAGCTATTTCATTTGTTCACTCTAAATTTCTTGGGGAAGGTTTTGTCAATGATACATCTTGTGTTTTCTTCTTTGTGGGCACCTATTAGTTATGTCAAGACATCTCTTCATTAACCTTGGGTGTTTCTACAGAATGTGCTCCAGTTTTCTTTTCAATCTCATCCTTCTTTCCTTCTTCACCTTTCTCTGAAGGCTTGTCCAATGTTTCCTTTTGAGTGTTTTTCTTATTTTGATCAGTAGATGCATTCTTCTGATCATCGGTTGTAGCTTTCTCTGTAGTAGTATTTGTCATCCCTTTGGCTTCTTCATCACCCTTGTCTCTGGCTGTGCTTGTTTATTTCTCATTTGATCCCTCATTTCCCTCTAGTATGTTTATTGCCTTCATTAGGATAGGCATGTTACTTTGAGTTGTTTCTTGGGATTTGTCAGTATTGATGTCCTACTCGTCGATTAGTGCCTTGTCAGTAGTGACATCCTCATCCTTTTGTATATTTTATGCAAGGTCTTGTACAAGTTAGTGCAAGATTGATTTGTCTTGCATTTTTCTTCAGTACTTGATGGCTTTGTTGATCCTTAAGTCTGATAAATATCACATTGTCTTTCTTCTTTGGATCATTGTTGGAATAATAATGAGTGATATCTTGGATATTATCATCCATGCCTATATCTAAGTTGATAGGCTCATCATCACTTTCTTGATTGTCCACAACAATATGCTGAGGACTTGCATTATCTGTCTCCTCCCCTCTGTGAGGTGTGTTTGTGAGAAGTAATTGCTTCTCAACACTTGTTGAATCTACTGGTAGATCCAGGAGATGTCTCCATCTGATCTTTGTCATCGAATCTAATTCTATGAACTTGCTCTCTAGTACTTTGTAAGCCCTTATTTTGGCTACAAATTTACTTTAGTGCTTCTTTAGTACTTCTTTTATCTCTTCAAATTTGGAGTAAGGAGGCATCAGTCTCACAAGAACTCTTTCTCTTGCTTCTCTTTCTGTTTTCAAGGCATATGACCTCTATTGGTATATCCTTTTACCTAGCTCTTTAGGTATTTGATTTACAAATTTAGTAGGGCCATACTTGTTTTTAATCATTGATGTTATGACTACTTCCTTTATTTTACTATGATCCTCTAGATTCAGTGCATCCCACTGCCTGATATTTTTATCAGTCATTGTGCCATGCGTAGCAATTAATTTGGTAGCTTCATCTACCATTTGGTTTCTAAAGTTCTTCTTTACTACATTTGGTTCATCATCTTTGGTGTCATCCAAGTCAGCCTGTGTCCTGACAAAACTTTTTCTCTTCTTTGGTGGAGTGGTTTTGACAGGTCGTTGTATTGTTCTTTTTGCTGGTTGCTTTCTTATATAGGTCCTTACTTGACCTTTCTTAAGTGGAGTGGTATCAGCAGTAGCAGTCTGACTTCATTTTCTTTGCTTCTTTGCAGGAGGTGGAGATCAAGGTGCATCAGATTTAGTAGCCTTTGTATCTTATTTCCTTTCTTTCAGTGCTTCACCGATGTTTCCATGTTCATCGATTTCCTCCTGTTGATCCTGCTCTTCGTCTTCAATAACCAATAGAATATTCTTGAGATTTGTGAGGCCTCACCCCGACCCATCATAGAATTACTATTTGTTCACACTTTGATACCTTATTTTTTGATACATTGATACACTTTTTGATTATCCTGATAGAGACTCAAGATATTATGTTTATTTTGATGATTATATTGTATGGATAACATTCTAATATGGATTAGACCTAGAACATGTGGTTGATTTTGATTATACATGTTTAGATAGGTGAATTGATGAGAAGATTGGATCATGATTAGACTTGATTATTTCATGGATGTTATGTCATGATGATTATGGAATTATTATGTTTTAAACATTTCTGTATGAAAATTGTAATTAGGAATTTAATTCTTCTTATTGATTAATGTTTCTAAGTATGAATTGAATATGTATATTGCATGTGATTTTATTATCTTTGACTACTGATGCTCGAGTTTAGTGTGCAAGAAAGAGAACCATGGAATCAGTCGAAGAATCAGTAACCAACCATATGTGTAATCTGTAAAGCCAAGGTTGAACCTAATGAAGAGGTTTGAACCTCGTTGTTAAGTGATTTTATTCATGACCATAAAATTGTATGTATGTATTAGGTGTTTTCATTGTGTAATTAGTGACATGTCAATGTTGTATTATGTCATTTTATAGTGTCACTTGACACTCGTTATGTGTTTATGTAATGGCACGTCTACTAAGGTTGACAATGTAAATCTAAGCCTAACTTATTCATTAAGAACCTAATTAAACCCCTTGTTGGAGATACTTGCAAAGTTCCACCAATTCGATCATTTAGATTTAATTCTTTTCTAGCCACTTCTAGAGGCCAAAAAGAGGTCCTAAGGGTCAAATTTAACAAAATCCAAGTACCTTAGTGATAGGGGTATGGGTTAGGAATGTTTTTAACATGTCTAGAATCCCCTAGTGGCCTTGGTGACCTATTTTATGACCCATTTTCCATATGCTACGAAAATGGAGTAAGTCTTGACCTTTTACCCAAACCCACACTCCTTTCCATTCTGGAATTTATGATAGCGGACAAGGAAAAGCCAAAGGACTTTAGGGTCAAGTCTAAATTTAATGTTGGTGGGTGGGTAGAAGTTGGAGGTCTTTTTAGAGACCCTTAGTAGAGTTAGTGGGTGTTCACCCACTCTCTACTTTTAGAGACATTAGGGTTTGGATCGAGAAAGTATAAGGGATTGGGCTCTTCTCAAAATTCATTTGCCATAACACATTGTGAAGGTTGGTCTCCATTGCCATGAAAGTGCTTTGTTTGTTGCAAGTAGATTTATATGTTTCTTTTCATTCTCTTGCATATGTGAAATTTATTTGTATTGTTGTTATGTAAGAGAATGATATTTTGGGTTTGAATTCTTGCTTATGGTTTTATCTTTGTTTTGAATATGGGAGTTTTGTGAAGGGTGTGATGGCATTACTCACTCTTGGATAGGGAAGAAGTGGCCATGTATGGGGGAAGGGGTTAGTTGGATTCAATGATAGTGTAGAGTCTCTTCTCATGGACAGAAGAGGAAAAAAATGCAAGGTGTATGGGCCCTTGCCTACCATTGTATTTGATCCTATTTTTGGGGGAGTTAAGGAGAATATTGGATGGAAGAATGTATGTGGTCTTAACCTTGAAGAGGCATGTTATTTGTATGTATTATTTTGGCATTCTCCTACATAGAAATTCACCTTCACCCCTTGTTACGGGTTCATGGTGAATCCATTTGTGCAGACCTTGGGAGGGTGTTCTTTGTTGTTGTATTCATGTATGTGGATGTGTGATTGTCCCCATTGGTTACTGCTTCTCCTAGCTCGGGTGTGGTCTCCTTGAGACCCAGGATGGGAGGTGAGATTCCCATGGTTCTCCTCTTGTATTTGCAGGTTTTGAAGTCAAGATGATTGTGGAAAAGCTTGGGAGAAATCTCTATTTTGGTGTAGTTGTGTGAGAGCAACTTTAATGTTTCATGGTTACTCCTTTTGTATTGAGATTCATTTCTTGTTGAGCATTGTAATGTTTAGATTGAAAAATTTATCAAGTAAGATGTGAAGAGCTCTTATTTATTATGTAATAGCTTCATTAAAGAAAGAAACATTGTATGCTATCCATTGATTGTATAGATCTTCCATCTTGAAGATGTGTAGTTGTATTTTGAAATATTACCATAATGTAAATGAAGAGTCTTTAGTTTCATGCGTATTGTATTCTATTCTTTAGAATAATGAAGTTAATCTTTCATGGTAGAATGATATCCAATATTAAAAAGAAAGGCAATGTAATAGTTTTTTTATAGCATAAACAAAATCTTGGGGATTAATGAATCTTGTAATCTCTATAATGTATTTGATTGTAAGTTTTCAAGTTAAAAATACTTCATTCTTCCTTTGAAAATCTATATTCCATTTCAATAGGTTTAACACTCTACCTTCAAACCTTCATTGCAACCTCAATTCTTGAGAAGGAAAGATAAACTTAATAACAATAGTAAATCAAACAAGTTAGTATATTAATGTAAAAATCAACTAATACTAATATTCAATTTATAGTTCACTTAGTGTATTACACTAATAAAATAATTCAAATGTATACAATTAACTACTCCAATAATAAAACCAAGAAATCAATATGATAGAAGCTAAAACCAAATAATATCAATGACACTTCCTAGATTTTTAGAAAAAATCTCTAAAAAATGTATGGAGAGGGATTTAATTCCCCCTTTACATAGAGAATATTCCCTTTATATTCTCCTCACTTAACCTGTCCCCCCACCCCCTAATTACCCCTTTAGTGCTAACACATAGGTTTTAATTAATAGGGGAGGCATGATGTTTTGCACCCATCCCCATGGCCCCACACATATCTCCTTCCTTACATTTATACCTCTTTATTTGGGCGCGGGGATGAGACTGGTTTAAATGTTTGAAAAGAAAATTAAATGGAAAAAAGTGAAGCATACTCCTTGTGTTTAGCATTACCCTCCCAAAACCATGTGAAATTCCTCCTTGGGATTATAGTGAGTGTTTTGGTGGGCCCTAGGAAACTTGTCTTTTAAATCTGCACTCATCACCTTTGAGGAATTCGAACCCCTATGTAGCCTTGACTTTGTGTTTTGTCACCTCTCCCACTTGGCACGTGGGCCAAGGGGGAAGGGAGGGGTGATGAGATAGGGGATTAGTAGGTTAGTAGGTTAATAGGTTAGTAAATTAGGTTAGTTTAAGATTGTTTAAAGATTTTAATTAGTATTCTAGTTTATAGTTAGTTGTTAATTTAATTTTAATATGATAAATTGAAATATGTTGCTCATGTGTTCAAAAAGGGTTAGAGGTTAATTTAATTTTCTATTAGGAGATTAATGGACTATGGTTGCATGTGTTTTTTTAAAGGGGAGAATTTAATTAAAACTGATACTAGTAAGTTAGGAATTAGATTAGATTTTAATTAGTAGTTTTTTTGTATAGTGAGTTTGTTATTAAATTTTAATTATGATAAATGGTAAATGTTTCATGTATGTTTTTTTTTTTTTTTTAAAGAGAGTAGAATTTAATTAGTCTTTATATTAATGGATATTTTAATATATATGTTTAAGTGGGTCCAAGGATAGTTAAGAAAGGTTATACATATTAATTCTTGTAATTAATTTTGTTCTCTTTTATTTATGTAACTAATGTGTGTGAAATAGTTATATCAGATTTGTTTATAGATGTTATGTAGATAGGGTTAGTTAACTGACTTTCAAATGTTTTAGGGTTGAAATGGTTTTTGTTTAGTAAACTTGATTGACCGAGGATCATGTATAAAGGTTACTTTAAATGTTGTAAGTAGCTAAGGTTGAAAGGGAATTAGTACTAGATTTAAATGGATAAAGTTGTAATCTAGGTTAAGAATTAAATTAATTGCTAGGTCAACCTAATTCAACATGTGTTCTTAACAATTAAATTCATATCATAATACTACACATGGTTAAACATAAAATCATAGTTAATTCAACCTGACCTAAGAGTTCATGTAACTCGTGTAAACAAGTTGATGCTCCAACTCTACATCCGCATGTGGAATGACCCTAATTCAATCTATGAATATACCTTGCAACTCAAAGACTAACTTCACCATGTTATCACCTTTCCTCAACACATCCATTGTTAGTTGTATGTACTCATGTTTTAAAAAAACTAAAATTGTCTATGTGTTTTGCCCTAATTTTGGGCATGACATTTTGGTATCAGAGCCATGTTTCAATGCTAGGAACCTAACCCATTACATTTCAACTCATTTAAACTTAAATTATTGTGTAGGATGCCTACTGTAACATGAGCTTCCCAACGAGGTAGAGGTTGTAGAGCTACACATGTTGGGGCAGAACAGGAGGATCCACCACCTCCACCACCTCCACCACCTTAGAACCCTAACTAGGATATTTTAGATGTTCTTCAAAATCTTATTATGGTGATTCAGCAGTGACTACCACCCATAGTTTAGCAACAGATTCCTAAAAGGGAAGCACATATTTCACAAGATGATAGAGCAGTTAGTAGAGAGAGAAGTAGGAGTCCCCCACCCAGGTCTGTTGAGGGTCATGGTGATCATGAGGGTGAGTCAGTTCATTAGGTTGTAATACCATGCAAGCATGAGATACGTGCCAGAGAGAGACCCCCTAGAGATGTTGGAGATGAGATCCAAGAGTTATTACGACTCTAGTCACCCTTGTTTTTGGGATCCACTAAAGGGTCAGTAGCAAAGGTCTAGTTACAAATTTTATAGTGATGTTTTGGATTGTGCCCTTATGGGAGTAATCTAAAGGCATGACTTGCAGTCCATATCCTATGAGAGAAGACCTCCACTTTGTGGGAGCAGGAGGTGTCGATAGGTGGAATGATTATTGACACACTCACATGGGATTCTTTTGTGGCTCACTTTTGAGAGAGATACCTCTTCGAGCATTTCAAATAGAGACAGATAGAGGAGTTCCATGATCTCCAACAGAGACATCTCATAGTGACCCAGTATGAGAGTCAGTTTCTTGAGCTCCTTCCATATGTTGATTACATGAAGGATGAGAAACTATGTATGCACCATTTCATTAAGGGGCTTAATATGTCTCTTCAGGGAATAGTACACCTAGCCTTTCCTATCACACATAGAGAGACAGTTGAGATGGCACTTGTAGCTGAGGATATCCATACTAGATAGGAGTCTCAAGATTGGTATCAGCACCAAAACCCTCTTCCCAGTAGTCAGGACACTAGAGACCCCCTTGGAAAGTGAAAGAAAATCACTCAGCAGGATCCTTTAAGGGTCAATAGTCTCAGTAGCAGAGATCCCAGCAGGATTCTAGATAGAGGCATTCATAGGGTTATCAGGGCTCTAACCCCAAATAGTGGTAGTCTCAGGGCCCTAGATAGGATCAGAGAACATAGACCCCTCAGACACAATTAGCTAGGACTCAACAATCCTCTAGGGGTGGATACAGTGGTTCCAGTAGGACTGGAGGGTCACAACAGCCTAGGACATAGGGAGTACAGATTTAGACCTGAGGGCAATGTTACACTTGCGGTGGTATGGGTCATATAGAGAGAGAGTGCCCATAGGGATAGTCAGCCAGTGGTTAGAGAGGGGCTACTTCAGAGCCTATAGTTGGAGACATGGGTAGATCCCATAGATTTTTTGCAGTGGTTGATAACTGCTAGGCTGAGCATCAGGCTATAGTTATTGAGGCCGCATGTATGATACGAGGTAGTATGGTTACTATTTTATTTGATTCTGGAGCTACTAACTCCTTTATATCTCCATATGTAGTGGAGCATTATGGGCTAGTGGCAGTTAGATAGGATGTTAGTTGGGAGATAGAGTTAGCCTTAGGAGCCAAGGTGTTAGTTAGTTCCATGGTCCAAAATTGTTAGATTCAGATTGGAGACATTGCCATGATCTCTGATTTATGCAATACCCCTCTAGGTTCATATTATGTGGTCCTTAGCATGGATTGGATTTATGCCCACATCGCCAAGATGAATTTTTGTCAGAAGAGGGTTGAGTGTCTTGATGATCACGGTACTTCTATGGTGATATTTGGGGTACAAAGACCCGTATCCCTTTGCATGATTTCTGCTATTCAGCTTAGGCGGTGCGTGCAGAAGGGATGTCAGTTATTTTCCATCACCATTAGTGATAGAGAGGAGGATTTAGAGGGGGAGCCTTTGCTTGAGGATTATCCTATTCTTTAGGAGTTTGTAGATGTATTTCCTATCGAGCTACCTGGTATGCCTCCACCTAGGGCAATTGATTTTCACATAGACCTTGTACCAGGAGTTGAGCTTGTATCTAGAGCACCTTAGAGGATGACCACACATGAGTTCAATGAGCTCAAGATTCAGTTAGAAGAGCTCTTAGAGAAAGGGCATATTCGACCCAGTGTATCACCTTGGGGTGCACCAGTGAATTCGTGAAGAAGGATGGATCACTTAGATTGTGCATTGATTATCGATAGTTAAATAAAGTAATAATTAAGAACCGATACCCACTCCCTAGGATTGATGATTTGTTTGATCATTTGTAGGGTGCCTGAGTGTTCTCAAAGATAGATTTGAAGTCAGTGTACCATCAGTTACAAATTGTGGAAACTGATATCCACAAGAATACTTCTTGCATGAGGTCTGGTCACTATGAGTTCATAGTAGTGCCATTTGGCCTCACGAATGCTCCAGCTGTGTTCATGAGCCTCATGAATGGAGTATTTTGTACATTCTTGGATAAATTTGTGGTAGTGTTCCTTGATGACATCCTAATATATATTCTCGCAATGAGGAGGAGCATGAGGAACATTTGAGACAGGTTCTGCAGCGTTTGAGAGAGAATGAGTTATATGGCAGCTTGTCAAAGTGTGCCTTCTTTAGACCCAAGGTGCATTATCTTGGTCATGTTATATCTGGCAATGGGATCTTTGTAGACCCATAAGAGATTAGAGCCATTGTGGATTGGCCAGCACCCACTCATGTTACTGAGGTCAGAAGTTTTATGGGGTTAGCAGGATATTATAGATGCTTCAAGGTAGGATTTTCTGGAATAGCTCATCCCATCACTTCCCTTTAGAGAAAAGGGAAGAAGTATGAATGGATAGAGAAGTGTGAGAGATCTTTATAGGAGCTCAAGAGATCCCTCACTAGCACACCAATTTTAGCAGTGCCAGATCCTTCAGCAAATTTTGTTGTATGTACGGATGCTTCATTGGATGGTTTATGAGCAGTCCTTATGTAGGAGGGCTATCCTATAGCTTTCAAGTCTAGGAAGCTAAAGACTCATGAGCTTAATTATCCTAATCATGACCTAGAACTTGTAGCGGTGGTTCATGCCTTAGTGAGATCATGACACTTCCTTCTAGGTCACTGATTTGAGCTTTATTTAGATCACCAGAGTCTACAGTATATCTTTACACATCCCAATCTTAATGCTAGGCAGAGGAGATGGATGGAGTTTTTGTGTGAGTATGATTTTGATGTTCATTACATCAAAGGGAAGGAGAATGTAGTTGCAGATGCCTTGAGTAGGAGACATCATGAGCTTTCATCAGTGACTACTTGTACCAATTTGAGAGAGCGCATCCTATGTCATCTGCCAGAGGGTGGATTATATGTTGAGGTTTATCAATTCATCCATTCTCAGAGACCCCTTGAGGGGAGATTTGTAGAGTATTCTTTAGAGTCTGATGGACTTCTATGTCATAGGGGATGCATCTATGTACCTTCTATGAGTGACTTGTAAGAGTTTATTGTGCTTGAGGCTCACAAAGCACCTTATGTATCTCATCCAGGAGTTAAGAAGTTGCATGCCGATCTGAGACAGTTGTATAATTGGCCGAGTGTGAGATTGCAGATTTCCAGCATAGTTGCTAGATGTCTAGAGTGCCAGTGAGTAAAGGCAGAGCATAGTCATCTAGGTGGGCTCCTGTAGCCACATGAGATTGCTTAGTGGAAGTGGGATACGATATCTATAGACTTCATTGTTGGTCTCCCTATGTCTTCTCACCACCATGATGCCATCTTGGTGATGGTCGACATGTTGACCAAGGTTTCCCACTTTTCACCCATGCGTACTACATTCATAGCATGAGACGTAGCTCATTTATTTTTAGCAGGATATTGTTAGACTTCATGGCATTCCCCAGAAGATCATCTCTGATAGAGACTCCTTGTTCACATCAGCTTTTTGGAGAGAGTTACAGGCAGCGTTGGGCACTAGACTAAATTTTAGTATGACATATCACCCTCAAATAGATGGATAGATAGAGAGGGTTAACTAGGTGTTAGAGGATATGTTATGTATGTATGTGATTGACCATCAGGTCAAGTGGGAGAAATACCTACATCTGGTCAAGTTTGCCTATAATAATGGGCATCATTCTTCTATAGGTATGCTACCATATCACGCCTTATATGGTAGACCATGCAAGACACCACTGAGTTGGGATAGGATCAAGTATCTATTGGACCCCAATTCGTCAAGGATATGCAGCAACAGGTAATCTTGATTAGACAATGTCTGAGAGAGGCTCATGATCGACAGAAGAAGTATGCAGATGTGAAACAGGTTGATCATGAGTATATGGTTGGAGATAGGGTTTTCTTGAGAGTGCACCCGCATAAGAGTCCAATCCATTTTGGAAAGGGCTCTAAGTTAGTTCCTCGCTTTGTTGGACCTTTCGAGATATTGGAGAGGATAGGACCAATTCCCTACCATCTAGCCTTGCTACCCATCATGTCATGCATCCACGATGTGTTTCATGTATCTATGTTATAGAAATATATTTATGATGAGTCTCACATTTTATATTGGAATGCCTTGCAGGTGGAGTTGGACGGATAGCTAGCACTAGAGCCTATTCATATTATAGCTTGATGGACCATTTCACTTCGAGGTTGAGAGTTGGACCAGGTTAGGGTCCAGTGGGATTGTTATGATGAGGTCATGACTTCATGTGAGGATGCAGCACAAATGAGATCACAGTACCCATACCTTTTTGATGAGCTCTAGGAGGAAGTTCATGCCTAGGGGGGAGGATGTGAGGCCTCACCCTGACCCATCATAGCATTACTATTCGTTCACACTTTGATACCTTATGTTTTGATACATTGATACACTTTTTGATTATCCTGACAGAGACTCGACATATTATGTTTATTTTGATGATTATATTGTATGGATTACATTCTAATATGGATTAGACCTAGAACATGTGGTTTATGTGGTTAAAGTAATTGCTAGGTAAACCTAATTCAACATATGTTCTTAACAATTAAATTCCTATCATGATACTACACATGGTTAAACATAAAGCCATAGTTAATTCAACCTGACCCAAGAGTTCATGTAACCTGTGTAAACAAGTTGATGCTCCAACTCGGCATTCATATATAGTGTGACCCTAATTCAATCTATGAATATACCTTACAACTCGAAGACTAACTTCACCATGTTATCACCTTTCCTCAACACATCCATTGTTAGTTGTATGTACTTGTGTTTAAAAAAAAAAAAATTGTCTGTGTGTTTTGCCCTATCTTTTGGCATGACAAGATTCTTAACCATTTTATCTTTCTTGTTTATAGTCTTCTTGACTTCTAGGCCATGTTTTATCTTAGATTTTTCCTCCTCATATGTACCAAACCTTTGTTGTTTCTTATCAATGGGCTCATTAAGTAGTGCCTCAATTGCACTTGTAGCTAGATCAATATTGATCTCATAGTCTAATGGTGATAACCAAGGTATTCTTGGTACAACCGGTTTGATATGTGTGAAGTCTGTGTCTTCCATGAAACATATCTCATATTTGTATTTTTCAACAAGTTGCTCAGGAATCCTAGTTCTTTCCATCATCTTTTCCTTGAACTCAAGGAAGTATGTAGACATTACAGACTCAAAGTTGTCTCCTAGTGACTTAATCAGTTCCCTAATCGATTGGGTTACCGGTTTGGTAGAGTCCCATACAACTTTTCCTACTGAAGGAAAGTATTCTCAGAAGTAGAAAAATGTACACATAATAAGTGATCCAAACTTACATGTGTTTCTCTTTGCAGACCTTATTTTGATCATATTCTCATTGAGTTTTTTCAATAGGATCTCACATAGATCCATCTGAATTCCTTTCATTACAATCTTGTAAGCAGTGCTTACTACTGTTGGGGAAATGTTGTTCATTCTACTAGCTTGAAAATATTTGTAACTAATGACACATGCATTTTAACTCTTCATCGGTGATTGTGTTTACTTTGAGACCTCTATTGTCTCCTTCTGCATTGGTGAGTTTTGAAACTTCTTTCATGGATGGATGTTTGTGTGCCCTAGTCTTGTTGGTTATCAGATAACCAGTTACAGCATGAAGAACATCCTCTGTTATTTTCTTGGGTTGGTCTAGCCATAGTTTGTTGTCGTGCATCCTTCTCAAGACTATCCTAATCCATTCTATCTTGAGTTCCCTCGAGAAATGTAGGGCATTTGTTAACCCTTTGACCTCCAAGTTTTTGTGTTCTTCTTTCAATTTTCCTTCGGCATCACATAGCTTCTTAAAAGCTTCATCCATTTCTAAATCACCTATCTTTGTGATCTTTCAGTGAATGTAAGACCTAACCTCTTCTCTGAGCAAACCCTTGGTGAGATTTTTGAAAATGCATCATTTTCATCAGGTTTCGATGCAATCTCTAGACAGATCTTGTATTTAGGTTCTACACATGTGTTGTTCTTGATTAGTTTCACCACATTCTTCTTTTCATTCTTCAACTTAACAATTCTTGATGTAGTTTCTATTTTTTTCCAAGTACTTAGGGTTTTCTTGAAATTAGGGCTTTCCTTGAAAAAATAGTATCAAAAATCTTTCAGTGTCTTTGGTACTTACTTTGATTTGCAATGGTGATGAGGAATATGTTATCTATATCCTGAATTGATCTATAGACGCTTCTTCTTTCTACTCTTGAATCTCTTTGATGTCGCTCTGCTTTCTCTTCAAATTGTGGGTTAAAAATGTTGTCTCATCGACTATTTATAGACTTTTTGACCTAAGTCTTTGCAAAAAAAGCTCAACAACTCATCGGGACGTGAAGACGGGTTTCATTGGGAGAATGTTTCCAATCATTATTGGTGAATATTTGATGCTTAGGGTGGTTGATTAACCACTTTGATTTTACCAACGAATATCAAAATTTTGTCATGACCACTTCTGAACTTTGCTTTCTTATCGATGGTCATCTGGTTACACTGGGAGTTTACCATTTTTACTAGTTGACCGACAATTTTTGGTAAGTATGAATAACTCATTATTTTGTTCACTGATGATTTTTGGTAAGTGTTTATTGATGGTGTTGTATTCTTAAATTGGTAAAAATTATAGTAATATGCATCTTTTGTTTATTCAGATATTGACTATCTATCAATTTATATAATGGAACTGATGCAAAATATAACTTGGTATAGTGTAGTTCCATACTTACTTGTTCAGTTTAAGTGGGGTTGGTGGTGTCACCAAATCCATTGGATGGGGTTTCACCATTTTCATTACTTGGTCCAGCTTCATCATTGCTTAAAGCTTTTATCCACATTTTGTCTCTTGCCCTCCAGATATCTTCAATTGTGTTACCATTGGAATATGTGCTTGTTTTTGTCAATCTATCTTTGCAATCTTTCTTGAGATGACCAACTTTATGACAGTGTAAGCATGCCATTTCAGGGTTTAACCATCCTCTAGACCTTTTCATCCATGCTCTCATGCAATTTGCAGCAATGTGACCATATCTACCATATTCTGCGCAATTTTTCCAAGTGTTGTAATCCCATACATATTGATTACCAGCTCTCTTTGGCTGATAAGGAACTTCTTTTCCTTTTGGCTTCCCTGCTAGCCTTTTCTTTTTCTAGCATTCTTCAGATGTGTTCCGATTCATCTTGCATGTAGGATAGTATTTCTCCATGTAGGTTTCCTTCTTTGGCTTTTCTATCTTTCTCTTGCATTCATAATCCTTATGTCCTTTCCTATTACATTTATAATAGAATCCTACGAATGAAGATGTAGGTGTAGATTTAGGAGTACCTTTTATTTTAACTTTGCATGCATTTGATGTGTGACCTTGCTTTCCATGGTGCTTGCATGTTTTCTTCCTTGGTCTTGGATTTTCGTAGACATTCTTTGGATTTGATGATTCTCCATTTTTTGTAAAGCCTATACCACTGTTGTTGTTGACTCCTCATTGTCCTTCAAGAAAGTCATCCATTCTTTTATTTCTTTCTTCAACCTTTCTGATAATCTCATTATGTTGTTGCTGAATTCTAACCTCATGCTTTAGCTTTTCATTTTCTTCTCTTAGTTCACCGATAATCTGTATTCTCTCAATGAGTTCCACATTTATTCAGTTTTCTTCTTGACTCATAAGGATAATCTAATTTGTGAGATCATGGTGATGCTCATCATGTCTTTGAATTTCCATTTCCTTTTCCTATAGTTTCTCTAAAATCTTCCTTCTATCATCAATAGCAAGTGTTCTTTTAGTTTCAACTTGTCTAGAAGAACTCATCACTTCAATCATTCTTACCATCTGGGTCTGTTGACCGATTTGTAGCATCTTTAATTTCTCTATCAGATGTAGGTTGATCTCCTTTAGATTTGCAATGTTCTCTTCTAATGTATCTGATACATTACTTCCATTTGATCCTAAAGATTTAAAGAAATCTGGAATCTCTTCTTCCTGATATTCTATTTCATTGTTTCTGGTAGCCATAACTTTTCTTTCATCCAACATTTCTCTCATCTTGATTCTTTCTTCTTCATAGTCTTCATAGAACATCTATATCTCAAGCTTTTTGTTCTCAATATTCTTATCAAGTTTGTACTTCTCCATTGTATGATCTTCGCTCTTAAGCCTTTAATATTTTCAAGAAGACAATTAGCTCTTATACCAATTGTTGGACTTAATGGGAAGTAGTACTGAGAGGGGAGGGGTGAATCAGTAGCTGTAGAACTTTTAACACTTTACTCAATTCATCATTAATGATCATTCAATTTTGATTTACCAACCATTACAGTTATTCTTTCTTATGCATATATTGTTTGTTCACAATCTTTAATAGTTTTCAATCATTCATAGAAACATTCATGAAATTGACAAACACATAACATAAGATATGGTATCACAGAAAACTCCTGTTAGGAAATAAAAACTGCGGTGGGGATGAAACCCACAAAAATTCACTATCTACAGAATGGAAGGGAGCTGGTTAAGGCTTACAACTTGATCACTTCTGATGATCTACCCTATTAAGAGTATTAAGGTGGAGACCTATTAAGATCTACTCTGTTAAGAGCTTTAGCAACACTGATTTAAGTGTGCACTCAGTTATGAGATTTGTAATAGGATGGTTAAGCCCACCTTTCTTGAAAGGATTTCATTAGTGTACCTCACTTTTTAGAATGAGTACAAATGTTGACCTAACTATATACAATCTACTATTACTGATTTACATATCCATTAAAGCATTTACAATAATAATATCACCTTAAGTGATTGATGAATACCTTTTCTCTGCTTGTCAGTAGCCTCTGTTCTATTCTTGAAAACTGATTTGAATCTGCTTGTGTTCTTCTACATGAATTCTCTATCTAGTTTTTAGTTGCTCTGTGTGGCTACTATCTTCATTAAACAACTTACAATTCTCAATGGATTGGTCACCTATTTATACAAGTGTTTGACCTATCTTGGAATTCCCGATTTACAAAGTTAACTCTCATATACAAGGTTTACAACTTTACCTTGATCTTTAGTTTGCATGTTTTAAAATAGTAAAATGAATTAAAAAAATAAATATTACATTGTTTCCGCCGCACATAGTAGATTTAAAAGCAAATCAAGAAGTTATAAATACAACTTTAGTGATTTATCTGACGTGGAAAGTCAGATCCACTTTTTGCGGGATGTAACTGACTGTCAGTTCTTGGTTGTCGGTTTGAACTTGTAGTCTATCGGCGTTCCTTGACTGAACTGTTCATTGGGTTCCTTATATCTGTCGGGTACCTCTCTTTGTTTTACTTTCAGGTAGCACTGTTGTTACTCATGGGGTATCGTTTACCTTTTTGTCATCGGGTAACACTTAACAGTGTTTGTTAGGTAACTTTGGCATCGGATAGTGTTGTGCTCTGTCTATTGGTGTAGAGTAAGCCGATGGTGTAGATCATGTTTTCTTCTAAGTATACTAATGGAAAAATATAATGCCTTCAGCTTCATCAAGGTATAAGGTGATTTATGTTTCAGATCTTATTTCCAGTATATCTTCCCTTATGAAATTTCAATTCAATTTCAAGGTTGATTCTTAAATAGGGGTTTGACAAAGTAAAACCCCTTTCCACAAAATTGTCTCTCATTTTTTTAATGTAGGAACATGTTATGGAGTTGAAGTCTCAAATCTGTGAAGTATAAGTGTAGAAACAGGGTCCTAGAAAGTTCCATCACTTTTTGCACTACTGGGAACAAGTCAACTTCTCAACTTGTCCTTGGGTATAAGTTGACTTGTTGACTTCTCCCTACTGTGCGTGTGTATTTGGGTACCTGTCAGAATCAACACAAACACTTCATTAGATCATTATATTAGCAACATGGGGTTAGTGAAAAACATGAAAAATATAGGAAACCCACTAAAATTGATCTATTGCCTTCTAACTAGGAGGAGTGTGATCAATAACATATCAGCCCTCAGAATATTCTATTGAATCAGTGACCAATACAACCTAGCATGAAGGATTTTAGTTGAAAACAAGCTAAATGATGGAATAAGCATGCATTTAAACTATAAAAGATGAAATAGAACTAACAACTAGTATGTAATGAAA